>JAJEJO010048203.1:0-31080 GCA_020662805.1 Glaucomys volans
GGGGTGGGGGAAGGAAAGATAGTAGACTGAGATAGACAGTATTACCCTATGTATATGTAAGATTATATGAATCGTGTGAAAAAAAATTCCCTGTTTTATAATTATATCAAATGGGTTGTATTGTCATGTATAATTAAAAAGAACCAATAAAAAAAAGCAATTCCCTTGGACACTAGGAATGTTTTACCACTTTAAATAGACACCTTGAAAATAAATAAATTGAACATTTTGAGAAGTTTTAGAATTAAAAAAATAGAACACTGGATTTTTACAATCTTAAGTTTTTCTTCAAAGTGTGATATACGGAATTTAGAAAATGTGCCCTCATATGAGTTTCTGTCTTAGAATTATGTACTGTGTATTTGATCATATTAGCCAAGGCAGCAATGTCTAGTTACTTGCTGAAAGTAAAGATGAGTTCCCTTCTTGATTTTGCTTATGTCCAGGCGCTATCTTTCTTTACAGATATATTCCTTTGCCAATACTATTTCATTAAATTTGGAAGGATAAGTATAGGAAAAGAACTCACATTGACCTATTTAAGAAAAAGGAACAAAATTTAACAAATATGATATCTAGGATTAATCTTGGGTTCTAATTCCGACACTGCTGTTCAGTAATTCTGTAACTTTATTTTCTTTGATTTTCTGACTCTCAGTTTTCTCCTAAATAAAGTAATATTAAAATATGTCACCCCATTTGCCAATGTAGTTCTGGGATAAAATTTATTCATTCAATGCTATTTATAGGTTATTTACTCTTTGTAGAGCACTAATGAAAAACAAGAAGTTCTCTGCTCTCTTACTAGGCTGGGAGAATAGCCTAGTAAATAGGCAATCTTGTTAGCATAGACACCATAAGAATTCATGGTATTCTCTTAGGAACTGGTGTGAGAATTCCTCTGGGTAGTTTACAACATGTGCTTAGAAGAAATACTCTCTTAAATCCCTTGGTATGGAAGGGAAAACAAAAGACATTCCCAATTAGCGGTAAATAGTTGCCAGACTGAATTCTAATCAGGTGGGTTTTTTTTTTTAATTTATTTTTTTTTAGTCACACAGTTCATATAATCTTACATATACATAGGGTACATAGGGTAATACTGTCTGTCTCAGGCTACTATTTTTCCTTCCCCCATCCCCTCCTGTCCCATTTTCCTCCACCGTGCATACTTCCTCCATTCTTTCCTATCCCCCCATAACCCCCACTCCTCCCCCCCATTATGTGTCAGCATCCACTGATCAGAGAAAACATTTGGTCTTTGGTTTTTTGGGCTTGGCTTATTTCACTTAGCATGATATTCTCCAACTCCACCCATTTACCAGCAAATGCCATAATTTTATTCTTTTTTATGGCTGAGTAATATTCCATTGTGTATATATACCACAGTTTCTTTATCCATTCTTCAATTGAAGGGCATCTAGTTTGGTTCCACAATCTAGCTATTGTGAATTGAACAGCTATGAACATAGATGTGGCTGCATCCCTATACTTTGATGATTTTAAGTCCTTTGGGTATAGGCCAAGGAGTGGGATAGCTGGGTCAAATGGTGGATCCATTCCAAGTTTTTGAGGAATCTACATACTGCTTTCCAGAGTGGCTGCACCAATTTGCAACTCCACCAGCAATGTACAAGTGTGCCTTTTTCCCCACATCCACGCCAACACTTGTTATTGCTTGTATTCCTGATAATAGCCATTCTAATTGGAGTTAGATGAAATCTTAGGGTGGTTTTAATTTGCATTTCTCTAATTACTAGAGATGATGAGCACTTTTTCGTATATTTGTTAATCACCTGTGTATCATCTTCTGTGAAGTGTCTGCCCAGTTCCTTAGCCCATTTATTGATTGGGCTCTTTGCATTTTTGGTGTACAGTTTTGTAAGTTGTTTATAAATTTTGGAGATCAGTGCTCTGTCTGAAGTGTGTGTGGAAAAGATTTCTTCCCACTCTGTAGGCTCTCTTTTCACATTATTGATTGTTTCTTTTGCTGAGAAAAAGTTTTTTAGTTTGAACCCATCCCATTTATTGATTCTTCCTTTTATTTCTTGCGCTGTGGTGGTCATGCTGAGAAAGTCTGGTCCTAAGTCAACATGAAGAAGATTTGGGCCTACTATTCTATTTGGTGAAGGGTCTCAGGTCTCATTCCTAGATCCTTGATCCATTTTGAGTTGAGTTTTGTACAGGGTGAGAGATAGGGGTTTAATTTCATTTTATTGCATATGGATTTCCAGTTTTGCCAGCACCATTTGTTGAAGAGGCTACCTTTTCTCCACTGTATGTTTTTGGCACCTTTGTCTAGTATGAGATAACTGTACTTATGTGGGTTTGTCTCTGTGTCTTCTATTCTGTACCATTGGTCTATCTGTCTATTTTGGTGTCAATACCATGCTGTTTTTATAACTATTGCTCTATAGTAGAGTTTAAGGTCTGGTATTGTGATAATCAGGTGGTTTTTGTAAACTGCACAGCCCTTTGTTTCGTGGAGCTTGGAGGTAATGCTCTAGGCCGTTTGAAGCAGAGTGGAATTGCTCTGTATAGTACCTCCAGGGTGCTGATGCAGACTGTAGTTGAGAGGGGAGGGAGAAGAGAAAACTGGGCGTAGTGGAGGTATGAGGAGACTTGGGTAACATGTCAAAAGGGATTTCTTTCATTAAGCTATTAATTGTGCCAGGTGTGAGGCCAAGCAATTTACAAATATCATCTCCTTTAGGTCCCCAATAATCCTAGGAGCTAAGTCATATTATGTCTTAAATATCTCCCCAAAAGCCCTTGTGCTGAAGGGTTGGCCCCAAATTGTGGGAAGTGGTTGGAACACAAAACTTTGGCTTCATGAATGGATTAATCCATTTAGGCATTTATAGCTTAATGGATTTCCAGGGAGGAGATTTATTAAAAAAAACTCTCGCCGTGGCGCACACCTGTAATCCCAGCATTTGGAAGGCTGAGGCAGGAGGATCGTGAGTTCAAAGCCAGCCTCAGCAACTTAGTGAGGCCCTAAGCAACTCAGTGAGACCCTGTCTCTAAATAAAATACAAAATAGGACTGGGGATGTGGCTCAGTGGTGGAGTGCTCCTGGGTTCAATCCCCAGTACCAAAAAAATAAAAAATAAAAAATAAAAAACAACACAAACAAAAACTCTTTCTCTTTTTGCTTCCTGGCTGCCATGGAGAAGAGTGGCTTTGCTCCAACACATGATGTTCTGTCTCCCTAAAAGCCTAAACGCAAAGGAACCAGCCAACCATGAACCGAAACATCTCAAACCATGAGCCAAAATAATTTTTCCTTCTTTAAGTTGATTTTGTCATACAGAGGAAAAACTGACCACCCAAGATGTTTTATCAAACAAGAAGTAGATTTCTCTAGAAAAGATTCAATTTCTTTTAAAAGATAATTATATGTGTGTGTGTATATATATATATATGTAAACACTGTCACCTGTATCTAGAAAAAAATCCGTGTGGAGATACAGTAAAGAATTATCAAAGAAATTTTAGCAATGTCTGTATGAGTAGAAAAGGGATTTGATCATTGATAATTTCTTTTTTTAAACAAATATCTTTTATTTTTCACCGACACATAGTAATTGTACATATTTATTTAGGGTGCAGTATATGTGTGTATAATGTATACGTGTAATAATGTATAAGGATCAGATCAGGGTATTTGGCAGATCTGTCACCTCAGACATATAATTTCTTTGTGGTGAGAACATCCTAAGTCCTGTCCTCCAGCTATTCTGATATGTTCAGTTAATCGTTGTCAACCATAGTCATGGTACTGTGCTACAGAGGATCAGAAGTTATCTCTCTTCCCCAGCTGCTCCCTGTACCCATGGTCCTGGGGATGGGTTTCTCTAAGTCACCGCTTCTGTGTCTAAGTGCAAGCACTGCTTTTGTAATCAGAAAAAAAAAGTTAACTATCAAAAAAAGAAATACAAAATTAGAGTGATTAATTTAAAAAGCCACCATTCTCTCAGTTAAGTGTTTTATTTTCCTCTTTGAAATGCTCTTCTATGTTCAGACTTCAGGTCAAGATTATTCTCCTATCTTTCCTGTCTTTAGATTGGAACCCACTGCTGAAAAAATGACAATGGCTTCTCCTTGTACTTAAAAGGACTAACACTCCCTTATCAGGGCTTCGTGGTCTTGCTCACAGGGCTCACATCTCAACTCTCAACGGATTTCCTATTCCTACTCTCATGTGCCACCCGCAGCCTGGCACACTAGCTGCTTCTCACATCCCTGGGAGAATCAATGGTTTTTGGGTTTCACTCCTCACTGGCCTGGTGGACTTGATCTGCAGCTCTCTGGACTTCTCCCTGAGAGCAGCATAAACAGCCGCTCGGTAACGTTTTACAAACTCCTCTTCTAACTCCCTAATCTAAATCTTGAATCCACTTTTTTAATATTGACCTTTATAAAATTTATTAAACTAGTTTATTATTTCCATGATTCTTTAAGCTTAGTATCTGTCTCTCTTTTAAAAATTATTTTATTAGTGCATTATAGTTTTACATAATAGTGGGGTTCATTCTGACATAATCATATATACATGGAATGTAATTTGTTCCATTTCAGTCCCTAGTACTTCCTCTTTCCCCTCTTCCTTCCCCTGTACCCTACTTCTACTCTACTATTCTTCCATTTATTTATCGCCTTTTTTAAATTGGTGTTTTATAGATGTGCAGATGAAATTCACTGTGGCTTATTCATGCGTGGGCACAATTGAGCATAATTTGCTCAATTTCCTTCTAAAGCTTCTTCCTTTCTCTGTGTCAACTCTCTTGCCCTCTATCCCTTTCCTCCCCTTCACTGATCTCCCTTCTATTTTTGTGGGATCCCCACCTCCCATTTTCCCCTCTTATTTTGCTCTAGTGTTTGCATATGAGAGAAAACATTCAACCCTTGACTTTCTGAGTTTGGTTTATTTCACTTATGTTTTCCAGTTCCATCCATTTACCAGCAAATGCCACATTTTCATTCTTTTTTGTGGCTGAGTAAAACTCTCCTGTGTACACATACCACATTTTATTTATCCATTTATTTGTTGATGGGTACCTGAGCTGGTTCTATGACTCAGCTATTATGAATTTGTTGCTATAAACCTTGATGTGCCTGTATTACTATAGTGTGCTGATTTTAGCTCTTTTGGATAAAAGAGTGAGATAGCAGGGTTATTTGGTGGTTCCATTCCTAGTCTTCTGTTGATATTTGTCCTTGAGTATCACTTGCTGAAGATGACTATTGGGTTTCCCTACATCAGCCATGAGGTATCCTCCCTCTTGCCATACCAGCTGACCTCCCTTTTAAAAGGGAGTCTGACATTCTGGGCCAGCAACAATAGCATCATGTCAATACCTTGTCAATTAGGTCCCTGGAGAACTTTGTTCCTATACCTACCTAGTGGAAGCTTAAATGAAGAAGGACATCTTCTGTGTATTCAGTCATCTAAATTTGGTGGAAAATCCTATATTCCTATGATAAAGATTCTCCTTGACTTTCAGAAGAAAGAGCTGTAATGATTGCAGAGAATGTAGAGTTTGTCCAAAGCATTATGACAACCACAGTTCAAGGGAGATTTAAGGATTTCTCCATCAGCCATGTACACATATCCAAATAAACACAACTGTGTTTGTTACCTCCTAGGGACTAAGGGATAGGAACTCTAGAAAGACCAGTAGTAGGAAACTTGAATCTTCTAGCCCTATTGCTATGCCTTGGATTTTTTTTTCCCACCTCACATTGGAAGCCAATGGGCAAATAAGTTTATATTAAGAAAAATATACACAACATACAATTCACCATCTTAGCAGTGTAAATTATATTCACATTGTTGTGCAACCAGTCACCAGAACACCTTCCATCTTGCAAAACTAAAACTGTATAATCATTCAACAACAACTTCCTATTCCTCCTTTGCCATTGCCCTCTAAGAAGCAGTCTTGCCTATGAAGTTGACTACTCTAGATACCTCATGAAGAGGAATCATACAACACTTGTTCTTTTGTGATTGGTTTATTTCATGCAGCATAATGTCTCCCAGGTTCATCCATGATGTAACGTGATAGACTTCCCTTCCTTTTTAAGCTAAAAGATGATCTATTGAAGGCATATGAGACATTTTGTTTTCTATTCACCTGTCAATTGATACTTGGGCTGTTTCCACCTGTTGGATGTCATAAATATTATTACTATGAACATGTGAGTTTATAAACACCTCTTTGAGACTCTGCTTTCAACTTGGGGGCATATATGCAGAAGTGGAATTGCTGGCTCACATGGCAATTTTATTACTAATTTCTTTAGAAATCTTAATACTGTTTTCCACAGCAATTTTACCATTTCGTATTTCCACTAACAAGCACAAGGATTCCAATTTCTCTACACCCTCCACAACACTATTTCATTCATTCATTCATTCATTCATTCATTCATTCATTCTAAATAGTTGCCTTCCCAATGGATGTAAAATGGTGTATCATTGTGGTTTTGATTTGCATTGACCTAATGATTAGAGATGTTCAAAGGTTAACATTTATAAAAAGGAACCATACTATATGTCTCATCTGGTGACCACTTGCTCAAGAAATTACATTTTTAGAGATGGGCACACTACTTCCATAAACATTACAGCAGACACACTATATTGTTGGTGTGAGGATAGTGCATAGATAGCTAATGATTAGTTTTTGTAGGACATGTATGAAACAAAGGACCTTGTTCATTAAGGAATTTGTGATGTGGATGTAGAGTGAAAAAAGGAACAGATATGACATCCTCTCAGGATTTCTGAAATATGTGCTAGGGTGGATTTAGGGATAGATTTGTGGATGAGGACAAAGTTTGGAGGAGAGTCTCAGTCACAGTATCTGTGTGAATAGAGATGCAGTGATGGAAAGTAAGGTTCATTTGGGAGCCATGAGATAATTCACCCTGGTCAACAGAAAGATAGTTAATCCTTCTGGTTAGCTGTTTATTGGTACAAATTATTTACATATAGCACTAGATACTGTGAAAAATAGAGACTATATGTATGGTATGTGTTCTTAACACATACTATCTTAGGGAGGAAGCAAGGCATAACTCAGAACACCAGAAGGATGAGGCAGCATATCTTATGTTTAAAGCATTGACAGAGGGCTTGAGTGCACCAGGCCAGTTCCATCACTCCAGTTGGATGACCTTCAGGCTGAGCATTCCTAACCTGAAAATCCAAAATCCAAAATGCTACAAAATATTAAACAGACAGAAAATTCTGCTTTCAAATCTCCCCAAAACTGAAATTTCAAATATTTCTTGTCCCAAGCATTTTGGATAAAGGATATTCAACCTGTAATTCACTTCCTTTAGCCTTGATTTCTGTACCTGCTTACGCATTTTGGGTTAATCTCCACTGGTGTGGACTGAACAACCAATCCTTGGTCAATGCTATGGGGCTTATTAACTGAAAATAAATGCTATTGTGTATGAGTCTGGGAGTTGTCTTGGTGCAGAATACATCAGCTTGTCAACATAGTTTATTAAAAACAATAGGAAGCCAAAATTAAACCTCAATAGCATTTACAATCACTCCAAGGAAAATTAAATAGGTATAATTCTAACATAATCAGTAATTCAGAATTCACATGCAGAAAACTACAAAATGTTAAAGAAAAATGGATATCTAATAAGTGGATAAACATGCAGTTTTATTTAATTGATTCAACAAAAGATGTCAGTTCTTCCCCAAGTAAGCTAGAGATTTAACATAATTCCTAGCAAAAATTTTCTCTTGTAAGGTCATGCTGGTCCTAAAAGGTATATGGAAAGTCAAAGGAATAACTAAAAAATATTGGGAAAGAGCAGAAAGAATCACACTACCCAATCTTAAAATTCACTATATACCTACACGGTCAAGTCAGTAATGATACTGAAAAAAGAACATACCCACATATCAGTGAACATTACAGCACAGAAAATGACCCACACAAGTATCCCCAACTGATTTTTGACAAAGATGCAAGAATAATTCAATGGAGAACAGTATTTTCAATCAATGGTAATTGAAAACTAGACTTCCACTAGACAACAGAAACAAAAAATTAACCTCAACCTAACCTCACACTTTATTAAAAAGTAAAGTCAAAATGGATGTTAAATCCAATCTTAAAAGTAAACTTTAAGCTTTTAAAAAACAAGAAAAACATTGTGACTTATGCATGTTGGTTTCCTATTGTTTATTGCTAGTATGTAGGAATAAAATTGATTTCTATTCTTTAACTTTGCTAAAAATGTCTTATAGACGCTTATTTTCTCTGGATATAAACTTCTGGGTTGATAGTTTTTATTTTTCTGCACATATACAAATTTGCCATTTTCTTCCTGTTTCGTGGTTTTTGATGAGAAATCCACTATCATTCTAATTGTTGTTACTCTATAGGTAATGCTTGTTCTTTCTGAATGTTTTCAAGATTTTTCCCCCTTTGTCATAGTTTTCAGAAATTTGATTATGATGTGTTTAAACATGAATTTTCTGTGGATTTATTGTATTAAAGATTGGCTTAGCTTTTTGAATTGTACATTTATGTCTTTTATTAAATTTGAGAAATCTTCAGTTATTTCTTAAAAAAACAGCAATAGAATTTATGATTTTTGTATCTGTTTTCAGTGAGTTTGGGGTCTGGGCTTGATGTTTTAACTGTCAGAACTGGTCACAGAACTGACATGTGCCTAGTGACCATGATAAGTGATTTCTTACCAAGAAGAGAAGTTGGGATGCTGGTGTTTCACATGAGTGCTGATGGGGGTTTGAGACCTAGAGATAAAGTGAATCCTGTGCATCTCCACCCAGTCATGAGAGGAGAAGGAAGCTGGTGCCTAAGACTTAGCACATCATTCATTTCCTGTTGCTTTAGGTGTCTTTTGCCTGAGGATAAACTGAGTCTTGTGAGTGATCAAACCATTAAGATGGTTAATGTGTTATTAAACACTGAAAGACAGTGATGAGTATGATCTAAATAGTATATCGTTGCATTAGAATGAAATGAAATGATCTGTGCACAGTTCTGAGTCCATTCCTGTCACATTGTAGGTGATTAATGAATGACAGTTATAATATTTACCAAAACATTGTTTGGAATAAAATACATTTTGAACATTCAAAGGCAAGAAAGAGTCCTGCAAATTACAGCGGTAATGAGAATTTCAGACTCCGGGCTTGTATACTGTATAGAATTAGGTATGCAGAAAGAAATGCAGAGGCACATTGATGAGATAGGATGAGCCAGGCAGAAAATCAGGAAAGGAAGGGTGTTTTTAAGACACCAGCAAGGTTGTAAGTTTGATAAGAAAGGAAGAATTACTGGGAGCCGAAGCCCCATAGATACATGGGGAACTTGCCGGACATTGTTTACAATAGCAAAAAAATGGGGAAAATCTCAGATACACATTCCCAAGGAAGAGGATGTCATAGTCACATAAAAAGACCATGATGTGACAAACAGTCAGTGAACTACAGTGACATACCGCAGTATAGATGAATCTTCATGTCAAGGCAAATAACTAAAATTATAAACATTTCTTCTAAGAAATATATAGATATGGCTATATTGATCAGATAAACTATATTAAAAGGAGAGTGAAAAGTCAGGCGTGGTGGCGCACGCCTGTAATCCAAGCGACTCAGGAGGATCTCAAGTTCAATGCCAGCCTCAGCAACTTAGCGAGGCCCTAAGCAACTCAGTGAGACCCTGTCTCTAAATAAAATACAAAAATAGGGCTGGGGATGTGGCTCAGTGGCCAAGTGTCCCTGAGTTCAATCCCTGGTTAAAAAAAAAAAAAAAGGAGAGTGAAAGAATATGCATATATGCACACCTTTCAAAAGAAAGGTGCTTACCTTGGGAAGAGGGAAGCAGATGGATAGGATGGGGACCACACAACTAGATATAACTTATTCCCAGAGTTTGAGCTTTCGTATTGACTCCACAGGTCCAAATGTGTTCATTATGCTATTAAAACACAAACAGGAAGATGTGCAAGCATTTATAGAAGAGGACCATGCATCAACTATCAGTATAAACCAAGATAAGGTGTTTATAAAAGGTTTAACAAATATAAAGTTTATTTTGGGGATCTTATTTTCCACAGAGAATTAGCTCTTGCAGAATCAAGAGGCCCCATCGAAGACTAAATTGTTGGAGCCACAACAACTGAAAGAAATAAGAAACTATTAACTATTGGTGAATAGAAAAAATATTTCTACAAAATTCAGATTAACACATTTTTAAGAAATATAATACGTGTAAGTGAATTTCTCAATTTGACCACTAGATGGGAGTGTTCTTCCAAAAATTATTTTATGTCCAAATTTTAGCTACACAATTTTTGAGTTTGCCTTAATGCCAATATGGTTACATTTGTCCAATGGGATAAAATTCAGGGCACAACTCATATTTAGGGATAAATCTATAACTTTATATAATTATATTACAAAAATATAATAAGTGTTTTTGAAAAAAATTCACTGTATTATAATAATGTAACACATGATTTGAAAAAGGAAATTTATTTTCTCAATATTTTAAAGATAAAGAAGAACAAAATGGAGTAATGAGATAAAAATTAAGAAAGAAAACCACTTAGACATGAATGATCTACCCAACCTAATAAACGGCATTACCTCCCAAGTTTTAACATTGAATCTGGGTCTGGAGTATCTTCAAAATCCTAGTTCTCCAGAAATTACCTGCTCAGCTGCTTCTCATGCCCCTCCATCCTAAGAGGAAAGATGACCATCTCTCTCCTCTGTGGTTCTTGCCTGCATCTTTGCACTTCCTGTGTGTATCTTATTATAGTTCCATCCCACTGTCTAACAGTATGATTATTTTTCTGTCTCCTAGTTTCCCTGGGAGCTTTGGAGCACCTGAACTGGTTCTGCAGCCTGTGCCTGTTATGGACAGGGCAGGGAGCTGAAGATTGCTGCTGAACGAATCTTGAACTTATCTAAATATATGTAACCTCTGCAGCCCATTGGACCATGATACGGTTTGACTGACCAAAAATTCATCAAAAAAACTGGTCATCTTCAGTCTCTCCATTTCTCTCTAGGGTTGCCCACACCTATGCAGATGCAGGTACTGAAACAAAACTTACAGAGTTTTAAACACCTTGAGTTAACTACACCCTTTGTGAATGTGGAAAACCTCTTTAAAGTCTTTATGTAATTTTATGATAATAATGTAGTGTAAAATATATAAACAATCTTCAGAACTTTCTAGAAGTCATTTGATAATAACTAATGATATAAATGAAACCAAATATTGTGAGTTATGGAATTTAAAGAGGATCTGAAAAACAAAACCCTTGATGATAGCTTTTAAGAACCTTTTATGAAACTGATGGGGTGATCTGCTTTTCAGGAAGTAGATTTCTTCTACTCAATTTTAAAAAGCAAACTAATTAAGGCTATTATAATGTTAGCTCCTGTGAGACGTGAGCTATCTTGATTTCATTTATGTAGGACACTTGGGATGTTTTTGAAGATTTTTCTAATATCAGAAGTGACTCTAAAATTCTATTTTAAAAATTCCTCCCAATACCACAGATTCTATTTTAGTGCATGTAATATATATATATTAGATAGTGGAGTGTCTTCACTAGGCCAAGAATGTAAGTTGCTCCCTAAAGCAAGTGCATACAATAAGAATCTGATGATTGTGGATCTTTCAGACTGTATTTTTGGTATGGGGGAATTTAACCAGCAACACTCTCCCACTAAGCTACATCTTAGCTCTTTTCAAAAATGTTTGAAACCAGACTTCCCTAGTTTCTGAGGCTGATATAGAACTTGTGATCCTCCTGCTTCAGTGTCCTGAGTAATTGGGAATACAGGCATGCATCACCACACCCACATCAAAGTCCTAATTTTGAATGAATAATTTAACTAGGCATTTTGGTTTAGGTTGTAGTTCTAATGTTTATTGTATATTCTTTATTATTAGTCAGTCTTACTATATTATCAAAGTGTTTTCATATTGCGTTGGAGGCAAACAATTGAGAAAAACAATGAACACATGGTACTTCCTAGTCTGTAAAAACTTTTTATATATTATATTTCATTTGATTGATACAAAAGTCTCCAAAGGCAAGCAACGCAAATATTTCTTCTTTTATGAAAAAGGAACTTGAAACTCATGGATTTAAGTGCCTTGCTTAAAAGCGTACAACCAATCACGTGAAAGAATTTAGCTTGCAGCCCTGGTCTCCTGACCCGTAATTCTACAGGTTCTCATAGTCACAAAGACTTACCAACAAAAAGCCAAAGCTAAGAGGTTTAATAATTTCTGTAATTTAAGTGCTGCATAAACATTAGCATTCAATTATTTTGAGTTTAATTTTTCTTGTTTGAAAAGTGAGGATATTAATATTTTTTGTCAAGATTGTTTTGAGGTATTTAAAAAAATTATTGAATCCTGTTAGAGGTTTTAACATGATCTCTCAAAAATATGTGTGTGTGTGTGTAAAATAATTGATCCAATAGACCTGTAAAACTAAGATCATTGGTTATCCAAGGTGGAGAGTATCTTTTAGGTTAGTTTTGATAATAGGTTATTGAATGCATGAGAACCAAAATCGGATAAAAGTAAATTTTAAGATTTCTCAACCGTTTATTAGTAGTGACTTTTAGTAAATTTCTAATACTCTCTCGACTTCCATTTCTTCATCTGTGAAGTTGGAATCACAATGCTCCCTATTTTTAATAACATAATACTGATTATGCCTATATTCAGGAAATCTTTAAGTTGAACAACTGACAGATTTTTAAAATTCATTTTAATTTTTAGTATACGGAAAAAACTGCTAGCCACAAATTAACCCTAGTTTAGCTTTAAAAAAAAAAATCTTTGAACATTAGCTTGTATGAATTAGCTACTATAACCACACTGTGGCACTCTTTACTCACTTAAGATTTTTCATTTCAAGTTTTAGCAAATTGTATAAAGTGCAATGCTGTGTTGTGCCTGGGGATTTCATTGTATTTTCTTGCATAGTTCTTATTATCTAATCCTTTACTACACAGTTGCATAAGGATTTATATAATAGTCCCAAATAACTAAGAAGAAGATGGTTATCATCTTGACATTGTTACATACAAGTTGGAAAATGCTGTTGCTTCTTGCTTTGATTATGGAAGAGTGTGCATGTGCACACATATGCCCAAAGAGACTTGGAGACGAAAGTGCCAACTAGAGAAGATTCTAGAAAACTAGTTAATAACCATCCCTCTAAAACCTGACATGTTGACCTGCTGATTTGCTTTGCAAAGATGCACTGTTCTAAAAACATGTTATAATCTGAGATGTCATATACAGAATGTACCAGCAACAGAAACAAAATGATAGCTTTAACTAAGAGATGGACTGAAACAACAAATAGTATTTGAGGACCTATCATTCAGATTGCTGGAACCAACTAAATTCAAACGTTATCTACAAGTCCCAGTCAATGAGATGTGGCTTAGAAGTAGCTCAAGTTTGTTTTCCACTGGAGAGTTTTAATGAATTTCATGCAAGAAGAATAGACTAGGGCATCAGAAATTTCTAAAACATCTGGATAGGAAGATACACAAGCTTGTGAGGGAGTGAAGCAGAAACTGACTTTGTGGGAAGTCCAACCAGAGATAGCCTGGTGGGATAGAGAAGGTGATGCAGCCCACCATGTCCTACTTTGCTTTTTCAGGGTCAGGAAGGATGACAGAGGACCACCTGTGCTTATCTGCCTCAAATCAACCTGTAAAAATCTAAGATGCAGTTGTTCATGCTCCCAACACATTTATTGGGTGTCTATTTTTTCAGACAGAGTGTGAAGTACTGGGTACAAAAATCACATACTTCATATTTACTCTTTTTTTTTATTTTTATTTTTTGTACCAGGGATTGAACCCAGGGGTGCTTAACCACTGAGCCACATCCCCAGCCCTTTTTATATTTTCTTTAGAGATAGGGTTTCACTGAGTTGCTTAGATCCTTGCTAAGTTGCTGAGGCTGGCTTTGAACTTGTGTTCCTTCTGTCTCAGCCTCCCAAGCTGCAGGGATTGGAGATAAGCACCACTGTGCCTGGTATATACATGCAGTTCTAAGTGAGAGGAATACACCCTATAGTGTGACAATAGGCTCAGAGACAAATAACCTTCATGCAAATCTGATTGGGGGAAATTTATCTGCAAGTTGTGAAGGTATTTCATCAAATGCTCAAGCATATATTATAAACATCAATTAATAAATTAAAAAATTGTATATTTTATTTAGCATTTGCTATGTATGAGGTATCATTTTAACATCTTTATTCAAATATTCTAATTCTTACTAAACTCCTCATGGCTAGATATTGTCATCCCTATTTTATGAATTAGAAAGTAAGATTGACTGAGATGTCTGATTCCAAAACTTAAGCTTTGAAAACCATAGTCTCAACTGGACTCCAATTTCAGTGCTTCATTATGTAAAGGACAGAAGAATTGCTGAATAAAATCAATTTCTTCTGATTCCAGTGGAAGGGGAGAGGGACACAGATGTGGAAAGTACATTCTAGATGAAGGAACAATATGAGCAACTGTGCACCAAACAAACACTTACTCAGGCTTTATTCTAATTGTAATGGAGTCCATGTGACATGATCCTCAGGGCCAGGCAACAAAATAAGTAGATATTTTTTAAAACAAGAAGTCAATATTTGGGGAAATCCAAGATGGCGGACAAGAGGGAGGCTGTGTTCCTTGTTTCTCTGTAACTCAGGTTTCAAGCAGAGGAAAATCTGTTTCTCTGTGAGGCAGTCTTTGCTCTTCATCGATCCTCTGCTGTTTACCCTGTTTGTCCACCTTGATCACCTGCAGTCTTCCAGCATATTGACTACATTTCAAGTGCAGATTTCTCACTGAGTGCCCCTTATCATCCCCTTATCATACTATTTGCCTGTCTGCCTGCCTCTGGCCTGCCCATCACCTGCCTTTTGCCTACCCATCACCCACTGACCAAGGTCCACCTGCCCAGTGTCAGCTGGTAGCCTGTAGACCACCCACAAACCACCAGCAAATCGCCAGCTGCCTGCTGTTGCCTGGAAGTCCACTGTCACAGTACCTGCAGGTTTGGTTACACGTGGCTGCTTCCATTTTGGGAAAACAGCCAGGACCTCCAGGACCCTTGGTCTGACTGACCTCACTCTGCCTTCAGGACCTCCAGCCTGACTGAACTTACCCTGCGTTCAGGGCCCCTGGCCCGACCGACTGCACCCCACACCAACTTGGTGCCCACACCCTGACTTGCAGCTCCCCATTTGCCAACACATTTGGATTATCCTGGAAGTGGAAACTGCCATCTTTAGGTGGGGTTAATCCCATCCTGAGATGCCTGGTGGAGACTGGAAGCTCATTATCAGGTACCTCTCATGCATCAGGCTAAGACTGGGAGGTTTGAATAGTATATGACTGTTAGAGTGTAGATTTTTTTTCCTCCTTTTTGAAAATTTTTGTTTTTATTTCTTTATTTTTCTTGCTATTTTCCTTTTGTTTACCTGTTTCCTCAGAGTCTTCCTTTTCTCATGCTAACAACCAACTTCTTTTGACTACACTTTCACTCTTCCTATGATCTAGAACTTCTTTATACTCTTTTCTTATCCCATTAACAGTTACATCCTACACCCCTCCCCATCATCTTGGTCCTCCATTAGAAACTGCAGACCTCATTGCAAATCTCTTTGTTATACTGTAGATCATAATTGAACTCATACTCTCTGTTTATTACGACAATATTGTTAACGTTTTCATTGGGGCTATTTGGTTTAGAGCTGCATTTTGTCTGTTCCTGGTGCTGCTAATATTGATCTCCCCCTTAAAGAAGAGTTTTTGGAAACCTGAAGGGTCACAATAAGCCTATAGGGCAGAAACTGCAATACCCCAATCTGCATTGCTAAAGGGGAAGATAAATGAACAACATGAAAAAACAAGGGAAGGAAGTGTTCCAAACAAGCCCAGATTCTACATTAATAGAATCCAATGAAGTTTGGTAGAAGAAATGTCAGAAAATGAGTTCAGATATACATAATTAAAATGATTTGAGAAGCAAAGGATGAGATAAGAGAGCAAATGCAGGCAATGAATGATCACTCCAATAAGCAGCTGAAGGAGCAACTGCAGGAAGCAAAAATCATTTCAACAAAGAGAGATTCTGAAAAAGAACCAAACAGAAATCCTTGAAATGAAGGAAACAATAAACCAAATAAAAAACAATGGGAAGCATCACCAACAGACTAGATCACTTGGAAGACAGAATCTCAGATAATGAAGGCAAAATATTTAATCTTGAAAATAAAGATGCCCAGAGAAGATGGTAAGAAATCATGAACAGAACCTCCAAGAACTATGGGATATCATGAAAAGACCAAATTTAAGAAGTCAATATTTGATGAGTGAAACAAATGTCATAGAAACGATTCACCCAAAGATATACTCCCTTAATGATTTCTCATGTGACCTGGTGTTATGGCTAGGATACGAGATGCCCAGCTCATGATTAGATTGTGAGAGTTGTAACCTAACCAGTGGATTAATCCACTTGGTGATTTTGTCCCCAGTAACTTGCTTTTTCTCTGTTTACTGGCTGCCATGATCTATGCAGCATTTCTCATCATGCCCTTCTGCCTTGATGTTCTGCCTCATCATGGGCCCACTGCAATGGAATCAGTCAACCATGGACTGAATCTGTGAAATCATGAGCTGAAATAAACTTTTTCTCCTCTAAGTTGTTATGGTTGTGGGCATTTGGGTCACAGAGACAGAAAAGCTGACTAAGGTTACTTCTTTGATGTCATTTTCTTCCATTTTGCCCCTTGCAAGTTCTGTTCCAGAAAATCTAGACTCACGACCTTTGCATGTTATTTTTTTACCAGATACCTAGTGGCGCATATCTCCATTCATTTCAGGTCTCTATTAGAATGACATCCATCATTGAACATACCACCCTATGTAAATGAACAAGCACACACTACTATCTCCTTTTCCATTAGCCATTTGTTTTTCTCCATAGCATTTACTACCAGCTAATATAATGCACTATATGTTTGTATAAAGTTTGCAAGTTCTGAGATGGCAGGGAGTCTGCCTACTTTGTCTGTTTTTGAAACATCAATGCCTAGAATAATAAATATTTGTTAATGGAATGAATGTGATTATTTTGCTAATAGCATGAAATGTATTTTTTCTAGTTTCCACTTAAAAGTTATGGTGTATTTAATTAAAAAAAAAATTGAGCACTTATTGTATAGGCTGGCAGAGTAAGAGATGCTGCACAACAATGGTGATCAAGACTACGTTCCTTGAAGACTTCAGTAAGGAAAGAGGTTATTATGGTACAGTGTAATATGTGGATTCATTGCCAAGGTGCTGTGGGTTAATATAAGATAGACTCATAGCCCAAACTTAGGGAAATCAGAATATGTGGCAAGGAGGAGATGACATCAAAGCTGAGGTGTGAAGTAGAAGTTAACCAAGCAAAAAGAAGAGGGAAGGATTCTGCAAAGACAAGAAGTCAAAAATCAAAATTTCAAGAAAGTACTATATTTTTAATTATGCTGTTGTTTTATATTAAACACAGCAATTGATGTTTTTGGTAACTCATTTAAAAAAGGTATTAAGAGCAAGTGTTCTTTTTGATTTCTCTTTGATGTTTTTGGCACCTGCCATGGAGGAGGCCATTGGATGTGATGGACTCACTTATTCTAGTTACCAGGAGAACTGAAGCTGAAATCTAAATTATGTAACAATATTTTATGTTGCACTGAGAAAGGAAAAAAACCCACAAAAATGCTTTTTCAAATAGAATTTTTATTTCATATATATGAAACAGGTCTTGTATAAACTTATTAAACAGATTTATTACATATCATTCTTGATCTTACACAAAGAAAAGAAATGTATGTGAAATTATTGCTTAAAACATTCCTTAAAACTAACCCATGTTTACGGTCCAGTATTACAAATTTTTTTTGGTATCAAAATCATTTAGATCTGTGTATCTCACACAATGCTATTCCATAGACTGTGGGTAATAAACACACTTCTTGAAAGAGTTCTCCACACTGTCAGTAAGATTTTCTTTCAAACCATTGCTGCAATAATGATAATACTGCTTTCTTAATCTCATCAGCAAGTATCAAAAGAACTTTTAAAAAAATTGTATTGCTTCTTTTTTGTTATACATGACAATAGAATTGATTTCGATATAATTACACAAGCATGGAATATATCTTATTCTAATTAGGGACCCGTATTGTACACAATGGTGAGATTCACTGTGGTATATTTGTATATTTACACAGGAAAGTTATGTCAGACTCATTCCAACGTTTTTCCTTCACCTATCCCCCATCTCTTCTCTTCGTTCCTCTTTGTCGAATCCACTGAACTTCTATTCTTCCCATACCCCTGTTGCACCTGTGGGTCCTGGAGGCTTTCACGATGGGGGGTTAAGGACACGGAGTCAGGAGCCAGACATGGGGGAGTCAGGTAAGAACAACCAGGAGCGAGCGTCAGAGGACTTGTTTATTGTGGAAGCTGCATAGCCTTTCATTTGTTTAAAAGCCAATGAAATTCCTGCACCGCCTCACACCACCCCAGCAGGACCAATCATAGTCCTCGCTGTGGACCCACATTTCCACCAATCAACACAAGTCTCTATTTCTCGCAACTGTCAAGTTTCCAGCTCCTCAGTATGACCCATATACTGTCTTAGAATTTTCTTTTAATGCCAATCAGGACTTGTATGTCTTCCTCAAACAACCTTGAGTGGCTTATTGATTGACACATCCAGGGGTCAGTTATTTCCTCATATTACAGAAATTACAGCCATGTTCATAGGCACAGAATCAATATTAACTACATCATAATATTGACTTGGCAAACAGTGATTTGTGGGTTACCATTGCTTATAAGATGCTATTATTAGGGGTCCTCAAATTTGAAAAATAATGTACCTTAAAAATAATGAAATATGGTAAGTGAAAAGGGCAGGCTATCAAACTATTCCAGACTGAACATTTCTTTTATGTATACATTGTAGATATAAGAGTTAACAAGGAATCTGTCCGTTTTTTTCTTTCTTTTTTGTTTTTTCTTTTGCAAACTTTGTTAGCAGGCAGGTAATCCTGCATTGTAGACTTACATTTCACAGTCATTGAAAAGACACATCAACATTCTATTAGCTAACAGGTATACTCAGTATACACTTGATACTTTTTTTTGCATCTCAGATCATTTATTCACGCCACATAGTAAGTGGTGCTTATGTGAGGGCATGGCGACATTCCATGTTCCCATCTAACAAAGTCCGCTTATATTTACAGGCAGACCGACGATTCTCTCCTCAAGCAAGCTGGCTAATGGTGACCATGAGCAGGTGCAGGACTCGAACCTTTCAAAGCTTTACTTCTTTTATCAGCACTCCTGATTTTATAAACAATGAAGGTCATCAACCCCATTCCTATCCAAATCTCTTGGTAAACCTGGGTATAGTAGGGCTTCAAGGGGATCCAGTATTTTTTTTATAATGGTTTGAAGCATCTCGGCAGAACCAAGGACTCAGACCACAGCACAGAGCGCAGCCCACCTGCAAAGGTCACACTTGATACTCTTTCAAGTGTTTTTCAAGTATTAGCTCATGTTACCCTTAAAATCAATATAATATCATTATTCTCACAAATGCAGAAAATGATGAATGGAAAATAAGTTGCTCAAAATTACTAAGTAACAAAACTTTCACTAAAACAAAGAAAATCTGGTTCCTGAGTCTGGACCCTAGTGTAAATATTTCACAAATGAAAAAAAAATAGCATTCACATATCCGTTATAAGTAACACCTCATTATTCCGAAACAGCTGACCTGGTTTTTTCTAGTTTTGGGGGTGCTACTCTTGCATCTAGCTCCTATTCTGTCCCTGGTTTGTGTTTAATTCCTTCCTAAGCAAAACAACTTCCTGTGAATGAAAGGGAGTGGGAACCAGTGCAGGGTTTCTTAACTTTGGCTTTATTGGTATTTTAGGTGGATTAATTCTAGTCAGGGGCAGTTTTGTGCATCCTACAAGGCTTAGTCTCCGCCCATTGGAACAGCACACCACACCTGTGAGAACTGGAACTTCTTAAGACGCTGCCAGCTGCCCTTCAGGACACCCCTGGCTTAGAACCCCTGGGTGATAGTTATGGTGGAAACAGAATAGTTTCATGGATTGGTTAATCGATGGGGGATTTCTTAAACATACTGCATATGATTCAACTCTGCAATGACTAGGCAAAAGAGAATGGTTTATATAATCAACACAAGAACATTTTCTTGGTATAGATTTCACCAGCAATTAAGGAGAAGAGGTGAATTATGAATCATGCTGACAGATGGAAGAATAAATAGAGGCCTTGTTAACATTCCCCTGGTGGATTTATGTGGTATTTGAATACATGAATTCTTAAAAAATTAATATTGGAGTTCCAAAAAGAATTTCATGAAGGTTTGACTTTTAAGTAGACTACTGTGAAAAAATGAAAATAAATATCAAAGCTCAACATTCTTGTTAGTAGAAATAAACAATGATTCTTAGTAATTTACATGCCCCTTTAAAGAACTCTAAATACACCAGAATAAGAGAATTAAAGTAGATACATTATCCTCTTTATGCCAGACTCATGAAGGACTATACGTTGCTAAACTTATTGTGAAATATCACTTAATAAAAGCACTGTATCCCTAAGTTTGTCTCAGAATTAACCAAATACTCCCACTTTATTGCCCAATTATCTCCTCGATAATTATCTATCCAATAATTTATGACATTTACTTGTTACTCTGTATTATCCTGATTGATAGTAAAACTCTTCAAAATAGAGAGTGGTCTCACTCCTGTTTCACTAGTACTTACACAGTATCTGGCTCATACTTTTTTGGTGAATGAATAAATTGATCCATAAACCCCATCCTTTTCTCCATCCATGCCTTGACTCATGTTGTCCCTATGTTTTAAAAGGTCCATTTCTTCAGACATTTTCTTTGTTCATTTTTCTTGACATCACCTCTTTCTCACAGTTGTTTTTAGAAGCAACCTTTCCTTATTGCTGTGCTATTTTCCTTGTCCCTTTAAATTGTATGTGCTAGTGATGATGTCATATTATCTCTGTTTTTTTCCACACTGTCTGATGCAGAGCTGGACCTAGGTAGGTGCTCACTAAGTACTGTTTGACTGAATGGAAACAGTGTCATTTAAAGAATTCATTTCAGGGTCAAATTCTAAAATTCAATATTTTCATCATTTGTTTGCTTTTGTACTAAATATTTTTCATTCCATTTTCAAGTTTTTTTTTTGTTTTTTTTTTTTTGGCTAGGAACTAAACCTGGCAATGACACTAACATGAGTAAGAACTGATGACACTTACTGAGGGCTTATCCTATGAAGCACTGTTCCAAGTGTTTCACACGCATTAAGTCATTCAATACGCACAGAAAATGCAAGAGAAAGTTATTATTTTAAAAAATGCAAGCTGGACATACATATTAAAATCAAGGGGATGGAAAAAGATACTCCATGCAGATAGAAACCAAAGGAAAGCAAGACTAGTGTTTTAGTCAATTTTTCATCACTGTGATTAAAATACCTGAGGAGAACAACTTAAAGGAATAAGAGTTTATTTTGGTTCATGGTTTCAGAGGTTCATTCAGTCCATGGTTGACTAACTCCATTGCTCTAAGTCTGACAGTGAAGCAGAATATGGTGGAGGAAAGCCACCTAATTTATGGCAGCTAGAAAGGAGAGAAAGAGAGAGAGAGAGAAAGAGAAAGAGAGAGAGAAAGACAGAGAGACAGACAGACAGTGGTGGGGAGGTAGAGAAGGTGCCAGGGACAAATATAAACCCCAAAGCATGCCTCCAGTAACCTACTTCTTCCAGTCAAACCGTACATGCCTAAAATTACCACCATGTCCCTTTAAATTATTGCTCCATCAGATGGATCAATCCACTGCTTAGGTTACAGCTTTCACAATCTAACAAATTCACCTCAGAACATTCCTGCATTGTCTCACACATGAGCTTTTGGGGGAATACCTTATATCCAAACCATAACAAATAGCTATATTTACATTAGATAAAGTAGACTTTATGTTAAATGCCATGAAAGAGACATGATTATTATATAATGATAAAGGGGTCACTTCAACCTAAATATCTAACAATTTTAAAGATATTCATACCCCACATGGTAGTGCTTAAACATGTGAAACATTAATAGATTTGAAGACAGAGATAAACAGTAATACAATTATATTAAAAGACTTTAATATCCTAGTTTCAACAAGGCATGGATCATCCAGATTATCAATAAGGAAGCTTTGGACTTGCACTAGAACATGAACTAAAACACATATGCAGGGAATTCTGTCCAAAAACAGTAGACTATACATTCTTCTCAAGTGCCCATGTAATATTCTCAGGGACAGATTCTGTTTTAGTTCACAAAATAAATCTTGACAAACTTAAGAATAAAACCATGTGAATCATCTTTTCCAACTACAGTAATATCAAACCAGAAATTAATAATATGAGCAATTTTGGGAAATTCACAAATATGTAAAGATTAATTCTGAATATTCAATGGATCAAGAAGCAATTAGAAGGCAAATTAAAAATACCTTGGGGGCCTGTGTGTGGCTGTGGTGCAGCTACATGTGACTAGCACATGTGAGGCTTGGGTTTGATCCCCAGCATGAATAAATAAATAAATAAATAAATAAATAAATAAATAAAACCTTGTGAGAAAAAACAATGGAAACACAGTGTACCAAAACTTATGGTGTACAGCAAGAGCATTTCTAGGAGGGAAGTTTTAGCAGAAAACTCATATCAAAAAAGAAGAAGGAGGAGGAGGAAGAAAGATCTCAAACAACCTACCATTATACTTCAAAGAACTAGAAAGAAAAAAATAAGTTCTGTAGAAGAAGTAACAAAATAATAAAGACAGAAGCAGAAAGAAATGAAATGGAGAAAAAGAATAGAAACAAAACTAAGAGTTGATAGTTTGAAAAGATAAGCAAAATCAACAAACTTTAGCTTGATCAACTAAGAAAAAAGAAACAGTAAAATCAGAAAAGAAAGAGGAGACATTACAATCGATACCACAGATATGTAAAGTATACCAGGAGACTACTATAAACAATTTCATGTCAACAAATTGGATGACCTAGTGGAGATGGATGTGCTACCTATCAAAACTAAATCATGAAGAAATAGGAAATCAGAACAGGCTAACACTGAGTAAGGGGACTGAATGAGAAAGAAAATGTCTGAAATCAAAGAGAAATCTGGGACCTGGTGGCTTCATTGATGAATTCTATAAAACATTTGAAGAACTGATGCCAATCTTAAACTACCATAATAACTACCAAGGCCAGATAAGAACACTAACTGATATCTCTGATGATAAGAAAATCATAAACTGATATCTCTGATGAACACAAATTCAAAAATCCTCAACAAAATACTTGGAAAATTATTTGAACAGCATATTAAAGAGACATTTACCATAATCTAGAGGGATTTATTCCAGGGATGAAAAGATGGTTCACTATATGTTAATCAATAAATGTGATCCATACACTAAAGAATGAAGGACAAAAGCCATATGGATACTCAATAGATGAAGAAAAGACATTTGACAAAATCCAAAATTCTTTCATGATATTAACTTTTAACAAGTTGAATATAGAAGGAATGTCCCTCAACATAAATGTCCAGCAATTGCACACACATGAAAGGATCAATAAGTAGTTTTGGTATGCTGTTGTACAGTAGCATCGCTATAGATAACAATAATGTATTGCACATCTCAAAAAAGCTAGAATAATTTTGAATGTTTGTACCATATAGAAATGATAAATGTTTGAGAACATAGATACATTTAACTTGATTTAGACATTACATAATGCATGTATGTAACAAAACATCACTTGGCACTCATTGATATATATAGTTTTTAGGTTTATCCGTTAGTTAATATCATTAACCATTGGAGGAAACCCAAATTAAAACCACAATGAGATATTTCACCTACACAGAATGACTATTGTCAAAAAGACAAAAGATAACAAAAGCTGGCAAGAATGGCTAGGACAGGAATCTCTCATACATGGTTGGTGGGAACGTTAGTATGGTCATTTTGGAAAACAATGGCAGGATACAGACTCAAAAATTGAAAATACAATTACCACATGATACGGAAATGGGTATGTATACAAAGGAAATGCAGTCATTATATCAAAGAGATCCCTGTACTCTCATGTTCATTGCAGTACCATTCACATTAGCCAAGATATGGGATCAACCAAGAGGTCCACTGATGGATGCGTGGATTTAAATAAAAGGTAGAATATATATATAAAGGAATATTATTTCAGGATAAAAAGATGAAATCTTGTAATTCGTGGCAATGTGGATAGAAATGGATGCCAGACACAGAAGTACAGATACTGCATGCTCTCGCTCATTTATGAAACTAAAAAAAATTTGATCACATAATAGCATAGAGGCAAAAATTAGAATAAAGGTCACTAAAGGCTAGGAAGGGTATGGGGAAGGGAATGGAGAAAAGGTGGAGAATGGGTACCAAAGCACACTTAGAGGGAAGAAGTAGTTCTAATATTTATATCATGGTAGAATAACTATATTAAACAATGGTTAATTATATATTTCAAAATAACTAGAGGAGAAGGGTTTGAATGTTCCCAACATATAGAAATGATAATATTTGAGGAGATGGAAGGGCTAATTATTTGATTTGATCATTACACATTGTGTACTTATGGAATTATAATACTATACTCTATAAATAAATAAGGACTTCATGCCAATTAAAAATAAAAATAACCCATAATAAGATATTACCTTGTGGATATTAAAATGGCTATTATAAAAAAGAAAAAAGATAATCAATGTTGGTGAGAATGTGGAGAAAGGAAACACACACTGTTGGTAGGAATGTAAATTAGTATAGCCATTATGAAAAACAGTATGGAGATTCCCCAAAATATTAAAAATAGAGTTGCTGGATATTGCTGGATATTGTTGTGATCCAGCAATCCCACTGCTGGTTATATAACTAAAGAAATTAGAATCAGCATGCTGAAAGGTATCTATATGCTCGTGCTTATTGCAGTGTTATTTGCAGTAGCCAAGAGGTGGAATCAACCTAAGTACCCTTCAGAGGATGAATGGATAAAGAAAATGTGGTATGTATACATAATGTAATACTACTCAGCTTCCAAGAGGAAGGAAATTCTGTCACTTGCAACAATATGGATGAACCTGGAGGACATTATGTTAAGAGAAATAAGTCAGGCGCAGAAAGACAAATACTACATAATCTTAGTTATATGTAGAATGTAAAAAAGTAGACCTCACAGAAACCACTGATGGTTACCAGAGGCTGGTGGATGCCTGGGTTGGGGAAATATTGGTCAAAGGATATAAAATTTCAATTAGGAAGAAAAGATTCAGGAGATCAATCATACAACTTCATGACTATGGTTAATAGCAATCCATGGTATACTTAGAAGATTGGAAAGAAAGTAGATTTTAAGTGTTTTTATCATACACAAAAATGTATGTGAGATACTGCATCAGTTAACTGCTTGATTTGGTCATTTCTCAGTATCTACCTGTATCAAAACATCATGCTGAATGCCATAAATATATACAATGTTTGTCAATCAAAAAGTAAGTTTTAAAAGTTTGCAAACCCTTGAAAAGTTTGAAGGGCCTGTGGTTTCACTCACTTTCAGCAGATTGAACCATAATTCTTTCTTTCAGGTTTTCTTGGAGATTAATTGCATGGAGGTTTTGATTAAGAAGGGAGATACAAAGGTATTATGATTTGTATCTGGAATGTCCTCCCCAAAAACTCACGTGTTGAAAGCATGGTTTCCTACGCAGTGTTTCAGAGGAGGGGCTTTTAGGCAATGATAAGATCATAAAGGCTCTGACCTATCAGCTCACTGATAGCAGGGATGTGGGACCTTGTTGGAGGAAGTAAGCCACCAGGGGCATGCCCTGGGAGAGCTAACTTTTCCCTGACTCTGTCTCTCTTTCTCTGTTTTCCAGCAGCCCTGAGCTGAGCAGCTTTCCTCCACCATACCCTATTGCCAGAACCTTTCTGCCTTGGAGCCAGCTGACCACGGACTCAAACTCTGAAACCATGAGTCAGAATCTTTCCTCCTCTAAGTTGTTCTTATTTGGTATTTTGGTCACAGTGACATCAAGTTGACTAACACAAAGGGAAGTTTGCACTTTGGGATGAAGATCAATGAAAGGAATTTAGAGAACTTCAATGTTAAGCAGGACAATGAGTATTTGGAGGTTTAGAGAAGAGGACAGTATGTGCCAGAGATAAACCTTATCGCTTTAAAATATTTATCTCTGAGTCAGGAAAGAGAGAAATGCTCTTTGTCCACCTTAAATAGTTCCCTCCCATCAAAACTCACCTTGATATTGTGAGTCAAACAATATTGGGCAGACTATTAAGAAACATACTCTCCATTGGAAAATGTGTTTTTTTTATTGTTATTATTTACTTGTTGGAGGTAGGGAGAAGTGCATTCAGAAATTTAAAATAATCCATTAGTAATCACATTTAAAAAGTCAATGATTCCTAAGAAGAAGATCACTCCTTTTGTCTTGTTTGATGATTATTGTATTTTCATCACTCTTCTCTTTTCAAAGAGATTTTTAAATTCCACAGATACAGAGACCTGTCTTAATTTTTTTCCATGAAAAATAATCCACAGAACCTGAAGAGTGTCAAGAATTCAATCAGATACTGTTGATTAAAAAATAATATATAGTAACTGCCGAATCTGCTTCATTTCTATAAACATTTTCTTGGGGAGATACTGGGGATTGAACTCAGGGGTTCTCAACCACTGAGACACATCCCTAGCCCTATTTTTTGTGGTTTTTTTTTTTGTTTTTTTTTTTGAGACAGGATCTCACTGAGTTGTTCTTGCTGAGGCTGGCTCTTGGGATCACCCTGCTTTAGCCTCCTGAGCAGCTGGGATTATAGGTGAGTACCACTGCACCCTGCTCTATGAACATATTTTGAGGGTTTCTTATGTTCTGGCAATGAGTATGAAGATGAAGAGCTGTGATTACTCCCCTCAAGCAACTGAGACTCTTGGGTAGAGGCACAAGTCAGTGGTAGGAGCACAGGATTCATTTTTTAAGATTTTAATTTTGACTTGGAGTGAGAACCCCATAACCATCTATTATAGAGGTTGTGAAGTCCCTGTTAATGAATTCTTGCTAAAAATTCTATTTCACACAAGTGAGATTACCTGGAAGGCCTTATTTATCATTGATAAAGTGCTTTGTATGCTTTAGAAAAATTGCCCTCCAGCTTCTTGTTAAATATTTAATACCAAAACACAGAAAGGAAAATGATTTGGAAATATCATTTGTCAAAAACGGTACAAAATTTATTCCTGCTATGGCTATATATACATTTACTTATTCATTATGAAATGTCAAATAAATAAATAGTGAGAATGAATTACTCCCAAAAGAATTGTGACCCTGTAACTCAGAGGCTAGGATAACATGTGAGTGAGATGGTAGAAAACGTCTAGGTTTAGGAGAGTAATTCAATCATACAGACAGATAAATGTTTTTTAAATCTTTTAATCCATTTCATCTCTTCAGCTCAGAGACATAAGTATTGACTTTTTAAAAGTCTTCAGAGGTTATTCTACAATTACCTACTGCAGTAGATGAGACAAAACTTTAAAGTCCCTCACTATGAGGGCAGTCTTTATTGTCTTACACTGAAATTTAAGTGATTTCTTTTATTTTGCTCTTAGTGGAAAGAAAAGCACAAACTTTTTTTTGTTTTTTGGAATCGAGGATTGAACTCAGGGGCACTCGGCCACTGAGTCACATCCCCAGCCCTATTTTGTATTTTATTTAGAGACAGGGTCTCACTGAGTTGCTCAGTGCCTTGCCCTTGCTGAGGCTGGCTTTGAACTCGTGATCCTCCTGCCTCAGCCACCCAAGCCACTGGGATTACAGGCATGCACCTCCATGCCGGGCTGTAAACTTGCTTTTTGATCCTTATTTTTCAAGTTAGGTTAGCATGAACATTATTCTGGAAAAGAACCCTCAATATGCATTTTTTAAAAAATAGAAGAGGATCCTGTCTCAGAAAAAGAGGTGAAATTTTGAACACAAATGAGCAGGCACTAGGAGGTGCTGTTAGTGCACTGGCTCCTCTTAAATTCATGATTTTTAAGATAGTAAGTTTGGCAGCCCTGGATGGTCTGTGCAGAGAAGCGGACTATGTGCCATTAGCTCCTTCTCCCCTCCAGTACTTCAAAATTCATGGTTGTGAGCTGTTGACTTGGATACACTGCCTCTCCCCTCTTTGTCCTTTTTTCCCTACTTATTTATTAATATGAGTTAGGGACCATGTAAAAATAGAATATGTACATGTGAATTAGGGCGGGAACAAGTCCCAGTTCGAGTCTGAAGGACTGAGAAGCATGAGCACTGATGTGTGAGGACATGAAATTATGGGTGTCCAAGCTCAAACAGGAAAACCCATTCTTCCTCTTCCTCTACCTTTTTGTGCATTCAGGATGTTGGTAGATTGGGTGACTGCCACCACATTGGTGATGGTGACCTCATTTACTCAGTCTCCCAATTCAAACACTAATGTCTTTCAGAAACACTCTCAAGATCACAGCCAGAAATAATGCCTTGCTAGCTATCTGGGCACTTCTTAGCTCAGGCAAGTTGACATATAAAATCAACCATTGAAACAAGTAAACTCATAATTAAAACAGAATTTTAAACATTCAATAATAAAAATAGTAATAAAAAACAAAAAATAAAAAATATACACAGCATTAATGGAAGAATAGAGAAGAAATAATTAAATTTCCAGGACTAAAAATGGTGTTAGAGAATTAGACATCTTAATTGAAAGTGAAAGAAATAATTCAGTGGGAGCAGTAGAAAGATATCCTTGTAGAAAGACTATTCTGGACCTTTCTTTCCTGACAATAAAACTATTAACATTGAAATTTGACTTTCATGTGATTTTTGAGGTATCATAAAATATCTTCAGATAAAAAATTCTTAGCTCATGGACCACATAAAAGTAAGGAGTGAACAAGATTTAGCCTGCAAGCTGACTTCTATTACTCTTGCCCTGAACACTTCAGTCTTTCTGTTACGTTTTGTGGCCTGTTTTGAGTATAGCAAATTTCTTGAGTGAGGAATGCATTGTGGGGAATCAAAGAAAAATATGTTTTTCAACCGTTATAAATTCAGATCATTGTACTCTTGTGCTTAATGCTCCTTTGTGAGGTTTCTTTTCTAATAAAACTTAGAAATGAACTTCTGTCCTGCAAATCTCTGTGATTCAGCACTTGTCTATGCCTGCGGCTCTGTCTCAGGCACACTGTATTACAGCCAGCGGGGTCTCTTCTCAGTTTCTGGTTGCTGAGCTCTTCACACCTTCCCACCTGCTCCTCCTCCAGTATCAGGCACTCTTCTCCAACCTTGCTCCAGTCTGTCTCACCCTCCTCCTTAGATCTTAGTCCATCTTTCCCCATAAAGGCCTTCTCTGGTCACAAATAGCCAATTTAATTTCTCCTCCTCAATCTTTACCTTCATTTTGAATTCATTTTTGCAACTGTTTAACTTTTTTAAAAGCTGTTTTTGTCTGGATCATTTCAAATACAACCAAGATCTCATTTATCATCATATCCTTAGCACCAAATTGAGGGTTACTAATCTTTCTATTTTTTGTGCCATGGAGCACTTTGACAGTTATGAAACTTCTCAAAGAGAGGCTTTTAAAGGCCTAAAACAATAAACGTAGTATTATATGACAACTTTTATATTGAAATGCAATTATTAAAAATATTAGAGAAACAAATTTGTGATATATAGTAATAGGTGGAATTTTTAAGATCTAGTGGTCCATCTAGCAACTTCTGTATATTTGAAATAGTGATTAGCATAAATAAAATTTCAAGATTTCTGCAGCCAATATAATGTGATAAAAATATTTGTGACCTTTATTGGTGACAAAGTCAAAGGTACTGTTCACAATTGTGATGGAGAGCCATCTGAGCAAGGCTGACATCATCCATTTATCATGGTTTGGAACATTATCGTGGTCTTGACATCACCTTTGTGGGGATCCACAGAGCTTTGATCCAGGCAAGATCTGCTTGACTTCCACAGCTCCTGGTGCCATGAGGCAGGGCAATGAATAGACACTCTACCCTTCCTTTCTCTAAAAATGCTCAGTTCCTTTGCCTCTCATGCCAGTAGACCAGAATATCCACTCCCAATCCTTATTTTATACATTATTGAATTCATTGTCATTTCTCAAAAATTTTAGCTGATGGTATGTACCATACTTTTCATTTCCCATAATATTTACGTTATGATTTTTGGCAATATAAATATGCATGTAGAGAGTTTCCAATCATCTATATCTAGTTTAGGATCTTAATTCCCTGACCTCATTTTTCAATGGTTCTGTCCTCCATGCTACCTTAACCATCCATTTGCATCATCATGTGGTTCCTTGCCATTACCAGCAAGTGTACCTTCTCCTGAATTGCTCTGAAGTCTGTCAATTGACCCCTCAAGCTGGGGTTGGGGGTGGGGTTTGGGGAATGCTTCCAAGAAGGAAAACCATAAATTCACAGTTCTTCCAGGAGTCAGTAGCATTCTTCCAATTCAAGTTTCTATTTGTCCTTACTTTCTAATATCTTGGCATATTTGTTTTAATACTGTTATCCAATGTTTATAATTTTCTTTTCCAGAAGAATTAGCCAGAACTTTTTATGTGTCAATCTTTCCATGAAGTTATAATTTGAGTTATTGTATTTCCTTTCTTGATTGGGTTCTGGTGTCTGACATTTTGAATCCTGTTCCCTGTGAAACTACTAAAAACTAACCAAGACACACACCCACACCCACACACACAGCACACACACCCACACCCACAC
>JAJEJO010048203.1:31090-180218 GCA_020662805.1 Glaucomys volans
ACACACACCCACACCCACACACACAGCACACACACCCACACCCACACACACAGCACACACACACACACACACACATACACACACACGCGCACGCATGCACACATAGATATACATGCAGATATATTTGGGTAGGACTTTTGTGTATATCTATATATCTGGGAACAGAGAGAGAAAGAGAGAGAGAGAGAAGAGAGAGACCGACAGACACTGGGTTGGTTAGAAAGACTATCAACCTCACAGAGTTCCCTGTCAATTTCACCTTGTAGTTTTGAAGGTATAAAGGACCTTCATTAAAAATATGGTTTGTTGTTCACTCAATGGTAAGAACAAAATCACTACCTCGTGAAAACACAGATTTTGGATATCTTAAAGTCCCTAACTTCAATTGATGTTAAATAGTAATTAACTAATGGTAAATAATTGAACCAATTTTGAAAATTAAGGAAAGAGTTCTTTTGGGGTGTAGCATACAAATAAAATCACCACAATTCATTCTGCCTTAGAATGGCAGTCCTATGTTGATATGGAAATAAAAATGGAGTAGAAATCAACATCATATTTGGTTTGATGAGTGACTTTAAGTAACAGGTTCTATGTATCTTTAAAATTAGAAGACTATTCTAGATTTATGATACTTTTATTCACCCAAATACTGTATTTTTGTAAACTTGTGCTTCCTTATTGAAATAAGAACAACACTTGTTAGGAGTGGTGGAATACAACTTTAATCTCAGTGACTTGGGAGGCTGAGACAGGAGGATGGCAAGTTTGAGGCCAGCCTCACTAACTTAGTGAGACACAGCCCCAAAATTAAAAAAAAAAAAAAAAAAAAAAAGGACTGGGATGTGACTCAGTGATAAAGTGCTTCTGGGTTAAATCCCCAGTATAAAAAAACAACAAAATCAACCAAACAAAAAATAACAACACTCACAATATTTTTTTGGTAAGAATTAAAGTTATGTACTTGAAAGATTAAAAACTTACACTGTTGACATGTGATAGGTGCCAAAAGAATCCTTGTCAAGTTTGATCCCACACAATAATTCCTTCATTTCTGGAATCCAAAATCATCTCCCAACTTTGCTCTCACTGAGGAAAGATTCTTCTGAAAATGTGAAGGTTGTTAAGAGGGCTGTTCATGATCCCCATTCTCAATGACATGGTACTTCTCAACCTCCAACCTAAGGGAGTATTTTGAACCATTAATCTTATGTGAGTAGATTACTTTATTTACTTTGGTTGAAGTCTCATATTAGGAACCAAGAATGCCAAATGGTTCGAACTTAAGGGAGAGATAAGGGAGAGCCTTTAAAGGGAACATAACAGCATGGCACAAATCTATACAACTACAGGTTCATTTCCCTCCAAAAAGGATAGAAAAACTATAAATAAGTTGTCTTGATTTCCTGTTGAAATTCAACCACTGAGAGAAAGGAAAGTTTTGAGCAAAAAGTTTCCAAATTCTCAGGAGAATAATGCATGTTTGCACTGTACTAATTTTAATGGAGACTGCTGTAGCTCCGACCTTCAGTGTCTCATGTGTTGGAGCTTGGTCCCAGTTTGACACTATCAGGAAGTGGTGGTACCTTTAAGAGGTAAAGCCTAGTGGGAGGTCATCAGGTCATTAGTGGTGCATCCTTGCAGGGGATTGTGGGAGCCTGGTCTCTTCCTCTTCCTCTTCCTTGCTCTTTCCCATCTTGCCCATGAGATGAATGGCCGTGGTCTACCATGTGCTCCTTGCCATGTGTGATGTGCAGCCTCTCTACAGGATCAAAAGCAGTGGGTTCTCCTGATCATGGACTGAAACTTCCAAAACTGTGAGCCAAAATAAACCTTTTAATAAATTGATCATCTCTGGCATTGGTTATAGTACCAGAAAGTTCACCAACAAGAGACCTATAAAGAAATCAGAATCCTATTCCTTGACTATGTCCTTTGGGGGAATTCATCCTCTTTCCAACCTTCTTATCAAATTATTTCTCTCAATTATATTTGAAACTTCAAAGTATATTAAGAACTAACTGCTAGAAGAAGAAAGCTGTCTCCATTTCGTACATGTCTTTCTGACTTTGGTGCTGTCTCTTTTTGTGATTCCTTTTGAAGTTTATGCCAAATGGTTTTGGAGTCTCCTGAAACCGAGGCACATTGATCACAGAAGTGCAAGCAGGATCAGCATTGGCTCTAGGTTTACCTTGATCTCATTTCTGGTATGTTTTTGAAGTCCGTATCACTTTTTCATCCCAGAACAAGTTCTAGGTAAAATTTAATCTACTATAAAGGAGGCAGTTAGACATTTGTTAAATGAGTCAGAGAAAAACAGTTTGTCAAATGAGGGTGTTATGGGCATGCTCCATCTTCCTTACTCCCATTCAGGGTCCTAACCTTTTGATCTACTCTCTTTGACCTACTCTCTTGACCACACACTTCACGCTTCTCTCTCTTTTCATCAAGGTTTGCTGTTACCTTGCTTCTCATCAACCCTACTAAAACTTTCAAATCCTGCATGATGTTACTCCAGGATGTGACATATCAATTAATTAATGAAATAAACTCTGCTATACTAATCTGCTAATAGTATTTCAGTGATCACTCCATAGGCACCTTTCCTGACCATTCCATTAATGATTAACTGTGTAAGACCTTAATTGGTGGATTAATGCTTTTTTGGTATTTAGATTTTGTAGTTCCTTTCGAATCTCACCTATTTCATTTCCAAATTGGACCAACCAAATTCACTAGCTCCAGGGGTCTAGAGGAAAGGTATTGTAATGTTAGATGTATGAGTGCTTGTAAGTTTTGTTTGTTCTAATCTGTATTAGTCATTTAAAAGCTTGTTATACACTGAAGAATCCTCTGAAGCACTTTTCTAGCACTTAGAAGAAAGTATCAGTATGGTGTAATTATGATGGACTAGTTTTGCATCTGAATACAACTGGGGATTGTGAATGATGATTTTTTTAAAACCATGTACATGGTGCCTTTTATGTACTAGTCTCTGTTCTAAATATTAACTTGTTTTAAATTCAAAATGATCCTGCGAGAATAACACTACTATGATGCTAATTTTACAGATGTGGACATTAAAACTTTTTGATGCTCAGAGAAATTAAATAACATATTCAAGGTCACTTAAGCAGTAAGTGACATTGCTGGGCTGTGAACCCAGGGGACATTACTCCAGAGTCCATGCTTTTATCTGAGTGCTGCTCTTAGAAGAGCAAAGATTCTATCTCCTCAAGAGGATGCCTGGAAATTTACTCTGAATGTTTAGATTCTTCTTTCTTCTTCCTGCAATTTCTTTCTTCTGGCATTAAACAGGGTTTTAATAGAATTAAAAAATAAATTTTCAACAATTTAAGTAGAAAAGGAATTTGTTGAAAGGATGTTGGGTAGCTCGAAGAACCAGGAATTCTAAAGGATTGAACTTGGAGATAGGACAGGAAGAGAAGAGGCTAACTAGCAAAATCACAGGACAGAGTCAGCCTGGCGAAGTCTCTGCAGCTGCTGAAACTGGACATGGGACTGTGACACAGTCATCATTGTTGCCATGGAAACCTGCTGCTGCCATCACTGTTTTTATTTCTTCTGGTCTTGTCCCAATCCATGCATCTGATCAATCATCCTAGGTCACATGTGCAATCTGTGTCACATTCTATCTTTATAGGAATCTAGGAAGCAAATACCTTGCCCTCTAGGGTTGCAGAATAAAATACAGGGCGCCTGATATTTGAAAATTTTGCACTTTCTTACTTTAGACATACTGATTTGGGACATACATATAAAATCATTCTCTATTTATGTGAAATTTAAATGTAACTGGGCACCAAGTGTTTTTATTTGTTAAATCTGAAGTTATTTCCTTCTTAATTTCCTTATTCAAGGAAAACAAAGATTCATATGATGGAAATTTCTCAAAACACAGGAAGATGTTTTCTATTCAGTGGGAACAAAAAGACTAATTAATATTCTCTATACTGCCTTCCAACATTTTTCCATATAGTCACAGCACAATAATTGTGTGATCAGGAGAAAGTACTTTCTGGCATCAAACCATCCCTCAATTTATTAACTGGTTTTATTGTCCCCAAAATTGTGTCACTATGAATTTCATTATCCTACTAATTTGGGGTGATATTTTGTATGACCAAATGTGTTTATTTATAACATAGTCCCCGATTTCATTTCTAACACAAGCCTCTTTTTCTGAAAATAAATGATGTTCTCATTCCTAATTCTGAGGGAGAAGTTTCATTGTTGCTGCATATTCAAGCTATGCACAAATATATAAACACATTCAGAGAATGTGTAAAATATAAGATGAATAAACAAAGAAATCCTGTTATAAAATTCTCACCATGGGACATTCATTGCTGTGTATTTTAGTGTCCCCACTTCACTTTATGACTAAGAATATTTATGACACTTTTCTGGATGCCTATGGTAAAAAGGTGATTTTAAATGTATGAAATATTAGTGGCTTAGAACAAAATTTGCCCTATATTTCTCCTTAAATAGAAGTCTTTTTGACAAATGTGCCCTAGACTCAGGGAGAATAAAGTTATTGGCAAAGTTTTTATTTTGTTTAAGATTGCCAGTTCATATATCATGTGTATTTAGTTTTAACCCCTTAAGAGTGTGTGTGTGTGTGGGAGGCAGTATTCTCATTGCTAAACAGATTCCCGGCCAAAGCCTCAGTCACAGGGAGAAATCCACTTATTTATTTCACTGAAGTACCACCATAATCATTTATTTTTTAAAAAATTTTAATGTATTTTTTTTAGATGTTGATAGACCTTTATTCATTTATTTTTATGTGGTGCTGAGAATTGAACCCAGTGCCTCATACCTGCTAGGCAAGTGCTCTGCCACTGAGCCACAATCCCAGGCTCTCCATCATCATTTAGACCTCTGGAATCAATTTGTAGTTTTTTTTCAGTATAAATTCATTTCATAATCATTGCTGGAAGAATATTGTGTTAGTCAGCTTTTTGTCACTGTAACCTAAATATCTGACATGAACAACTTAAAGGAGCAAAAACTTATTTGGCTCATGGTTTCAGTCTATGGTCAGTTAGCTCCATTGCTTTGGGCCTGAAGGCAGCTAGAACATCATGGCAGAAGGGCCTGGTGGAGGAAAGCTGCTCATCTCATGGCACCAGGAAGCAGGGAGAGAAAGAGAGAAAGAGAGAGAGAGAGAGACCGAGAGACAGGAAGGAAGGGTCAGGGTAAGATGTACTTCCAGGGTATGTCTCCAGTGACCTACTTCTTCCAACTACATCCCACCTCCTACAGTTTCCATCATCTCCCATTAATGGCACCAAATTATCAATCCATCAATGGATTAATCCACTGATGAGGCTAGAACCCCCATGATCCAATCACCTTCCTCAAATTTCTGCATTGGGGACACCTCATATCCAAAGCATAATAAATGCTAATCACTACTACTGCACTTGAGAAATAGTGCAAAGGCAAATTGTTTGTACTTTAGAGAAGAAAGTAGTCTTTAAATCTTTTTCCTTTTTAAAAATCTAAAGTAACAGTAATTTCTGAGAAAATATATGTAGTCAAATTTCATTTTGACTTTTTGGTTATAGACACCAATTTAAAATTGTTACCTAATTTATTTCCCACAAGCAAGAAAACAGATTCATTTTATAAGCAGTGTCTGAGTGGAAAGAAGAAAATAACTGGGTTGCTAAAATGTACAGCAACAACATATGATTCCTCTAGCCCATTCCTAAGGGACTTTAGGTTGTGACAAGGATCCAGAAAATGCCTTCAACAGTATAGGAAGCATGGATTCTGACTACAATCAGATGATTTAAGATATCATATTGCTCTGAATCTTAGATGCAATCTCAGACTTCCACATCAGTGTCCCATTTAATTTGATTTAGCATTGAGCTAATGAATTTCAAGTAACATTATCCTGAAAACTGGATTTCCCCATGATTTAAAATACAGTTTTAAAATAAGATAGTTATTTATATCTCTTCTTAATATTTGATTATTTACAGTTTATTGTTTGGCATTACTTTAAAGAAACAAAATATGTAATCATTAAAATTTCATAGTCAAAAATTAGAATTAAAAAGAAAAAATTCCTCTATTTATATCCTCCATTCCCAATCCCAAGGCATAACCCCTGATGATAGTGTGGTATGCTGCCTTGCAGAACACTCTATGAATGAATAAATAATACACATAATAATAGATTTTTAAACTTTTATTTTAAAAGTGTGAGTCTACTACATTGATGATTTGTAGCTTTTTAAAAATTTAAAGATATTATATTATAAATGTCTTCAGGCAAGTGCAAACCTATCTACTTTACACTTCCCAGTTCATTATAGTATTTACATAACTTTATAACATTAAGATATTTTAGGATGGGTGATGTAGCTCAGAGGTAGAATGCATGCTTAGCATGCTCAAGGCCACTGTAAAATCCTTAGCACCACAAAAATAATTTTCTGAAATTATAAAATTAGTTCATACTTAGAACATATTAAAACATCAAAATCTACTTGTTCTGCCATAGGCAGTTAAATTGTTTCCAATTTTTTGTTGATATAAAGTGTTTTCATGGTGAACATCTTTGTATGCATAGTTTGGAATTCCTATGAAAGTAGTTCATTAATTTTAAAAGTTTGAGCAGTTCATGTTAATATTCAAATACAGCCAGAGCATATCTTGAACATTCTATGCTCAATTCTTCCTCAAATATTGTAATCCCATTATAAATCTTATTAGTGTCTAGGCATCAGTAGCAGGAAAAGTGGACATATTTTTTGTCTCTGTTTCATACCTTGACACAAGATGAAATAAGATTTGGATCAATAATGAGTAGGGAATGTATGTTATTCAGCACTAAGTACATGCACACACACACACAAACACACACACACACACACACATAGACACATGCACATACTGACACATGAGAAACACCTCCTCTTCTTCACTGTTGACAGACTAGAAGACTACCATAGCTACCAGGGGAAGCAGCTCAGTCCTGACTCTTATTGTGAAAACAGTTGATTCTTGTAACACTAGAAAAGAGAAAGACTGAAAACCCTATGTGCTCTGTGGCCTCTTGACTGCCTCTCCTCTCAAGTCTGCCTTTCTTTCTCACACATCACCGATATTGTCAAAGAATAACCCAACTATAAGCCAGGCTTTGTATTACCCAGATATAGAGCAAGATCACATGTACAAATATAATCTCACTGCTTTCTCTCTTTGATGTAAAAGACCAGTTTATAAACAACACAACAGTTCTTAAAATCCTCTTTCCTCCTCTTAAAATCTTCTTTCCCTGTTCCACTAACTCTCAATTACTCAGACCTTGAAAGTTTGTTCCAAATTCCCATTCCAATTCCTTGACCCCTGCCTACCTGAGATCTTTGATTATTTCTTCGTCTTTGCTTTCCCTATTCCATTGATCCATTCTCTATAATAATTTTTCACTCTGCTACAAATCCTTAGTTCTACTTCTCTAGCCCCCTCCATCAGATGCTTCTCAGAGTATCTCCATCTGGCAGATAACAATGAGATTGTTCTAAGAGCGTAACTCAATTCAAGTGGCAAAGTTATGGAACTGTTTTTATTCTCATTTTGCCAATGAAGAATATGAGATAAGGAAATCTGGTCCTAGGCCAACGTGATGAAGATTTGGACCTATTTTCTCTTCTATTAGGTGCAGAGTCTCTGGTCTAATTTCTAGGTCCTTGATCCACTTTGAGTTGAGTTTTGTACAGGGTGAGAGATATGGGTTTAGTTTCATTTTGCTGCATATGGATTTCCAGTTTTCCCAGCACCATTTGTTGTAGAGGCTCTCTTTTCTCCACTGTATGTTTTTGGCTCCTTTGTCAAGTATGAGATACCTGTGCTTATGTGGGTTTGTCTCTGTGTCCTCTATTCTGTACCATTGATCTACCTGTCTATTTTGGTGCCAATACCATGCTGTTTTTGTTACTATTGCTCTGTAATATAGTTGAAGGTCCAGTATTGTGATACCCCCTGCTTTGCTCTTCTTGCTAAGAATTGCTTTAGCTATTCTGGGTCTCTTATTCCTCCAAATGAATTTCATGATTGCTTGCACTATTTCTATGAGGTCCGTCATTGGGATTTTAATTGGAATTGCATTGAATTTGTATAGCGCTTTTGGTAGTATGGCCATTTTGACTATATTAATTCTGCCTGTCCAAGAACATGGGAGATCTTTCCATCTTCTCAGACTTTCTTTAATTTCTTTCTTTAGTGTTCTGTAGTTCTCATTGTAGAGGTCTTTCATTTCTTTTGTTAGATTGATTCCCAAGTTTTTTTTTTTTGAGATTATTGTGAATGGGGTAGTTTTCCTAATTTCTCTCTCAGAGGATGTATCACAAATAAAAATGCATTAGATTTATGAGCATTAATTTTATATCCTGCTACTTTACTGAATTCATTTATGAGTTCCAGAAGTTTTCTGGTGGAATTCTTAGGATCTTCTAAATAGAGAATCATGTCATCAGCAAATAGGGATAGTTTGAGCTCTTCTTTTCCTATTTGTATTCCTCTAATTTCTTTGGTCTAATTGCCCTGGCTAGAGAATCAAGGAGAATGTTGAATAGTAGTGGTGAAAGAGCAATGATTGGGACAGAGTCAAACTAAAAAGCTTTTTCTCAGCAAAGGAAACGATCAGCAATGTGAAGAGAGAGTCTTCAGAGTGGGAGAAAATCTTTGCTACACACACTTCAGATAGAGCACTAATCTCCAGAACCTACAAAGTGCTCAAAAATCTTTACAGCAAGAACACTAATAACCCAATCAATAAATGGGCCAAGGAAATGAAGACATTTACAGAGGAAGACCTACAAGCAATCAACAGATTTATGAAAAAATGTTCAACATCCCTCGTTATAAGAGAAATGCAAATCAAAACCACCTTAAGATTTCATCTTACCCCAATTAGAATGTCTCTTATTAAGAATACAGGCAACAACAGGTGTTGGCAGGATGTGGGGAAAAGGGTACACTCATACATTGCTGGTGGGATTGCAAGTCGGTGCAGCCACTCTGGAAAGCAGTGTGGAGATTCCTTAGAAAACTTGGAATGGATCCACCATTTGACCCAGCTCTCCCACTCCTTGGCCTATACCCAAAGGACTTAAAATCAGATTACTACAGTGATGCAGCCACATCAATGTTCATAACTGCTCAATTCACAATAGCTAGATTGTGGAACCAACCTAGATGCCCTTCAATAGATGAATGGATAAAGAAACTGTGGTATATATACACAATGGAATATTACTCAGTCATAAAGAAGAATAAAATTATGGCATTTGTAGGTAAATGGATGATGTTGGAGACTGTTATCCTAAGTGAGATTAGCCAATCCCCAAAATCCAAAGGCCAAATTGTCTCTCTGATAAATGAATGGTGATGCATAATGCGGGGGGGAAGGGTGGCAAGAATGGAGGAAGGATAGCTAGCATAGAGGGAAGGGGGGTGGGGTCGGGGTGGGGGAGTAAGAATAATAACAGAATGAGACACATTTGGGGTGGGTAGGTAAGAATAATAACAGAATGAGACAGACATCATTGCCCTGTGTACGTGTATGAATGCACAGATGGTGTGACTCTACTTTGTGTACAACCAGAGAAACAATAGCTATACTCCATTTGTGTTCAATGAATCAATAAGTAAATAAAAAAAATCATAAAGATATAAGCAGATACAACTCTTCCATTTAAAGAAGAGATGATCACTATAATATTCCATGTTTATGTTATGTTTTATTATATTTTTATAATAAACCCCACTTTATGTTATCTTTTACTGTATTTCATAATAAATTACATATTTATAAGTGAAAAAAAGAATATAAGATATAGAGAAGTTAAATAACTCATGTAAAGCTACATAGGAAATAAATGATAAATCTGGAGTATAAACTTGGGCAGTTTTTCTGAAATAGTAAAAGCTATTAATCTCTTTTCTGATTTTTTTGTATGTGTAGGAAACACTGTTCATCAAGCCTGTTTTCATCTACTCTCTCTATCACACTTGGTATATCAGCCTTCTTTCAGTTGTAGGTGATAGAGAAATGTGATTCAAACTGCCTAAGGATAAAAAAAGAAATTTAATGGCTCATGAACCAGAAAAGTGGCCTGGGGTAGGACTGACTTCAAGCACAGCCTTAATTTCAGGGTCAAACCGTTTCATAAGAAATCCTTTGGCTCACTCTCTGCCCTCTTTGATGTTCTGACTTTATTCTCAGCCTTCACATAATGGCCAGATGGCTACTTCAAGTCCATTTGGAAAGAGAGGATCTCTTTTTAGTTAGCTCTTACAAAAAGTTCTCTTTGTTACTGTATCAAGACCAACTTTGGACACAATGGTGGAAGCGTGAATTCCAAAGCAAATTCAATGTTGCCAGATAAAGGAGAAAAATGGTGGTTCCCATTACAATTCTCATCAATATTGCATCTGTATCTCAGGTTTGTTCCTATAATACTTGCACCTCCCAAGTGCCTCGCTTTTATTTCCCCAAAATGTAATTTGTCACAGGACTCTCTGCTTTTTCTTCCTTTAGTCAAATTTACCCTAGCCTTGTAGAGTTCATTGTTCACATAGATGCCCATTCAATAGTTATATACTTCCTTGACATCCTGAATGTAAATGAACCTTTTATCTATTTTCACAGAATATAAACTGTTTAAATAACACTGTACTTAACTAGATACATGCATGCTTTTTTTTCATGTCTTCGTTGGGGATGCATATTTTCACTTTAACTTATTAACTACTGCATAGCAGCTGATAAATACGTGCTTGTCAAAAATGTACTTACTGACAATATTTTTTTTAGCAAAACTTGTCACCTTTGGGTTGCAATGGAGAAAACAGTTGAGTTTGATAATCTGGCAAACTAGTTCAGTAAATCAAGGGAGTAAAACCTGAAAATGTCATTGTATTATTTTATTAGTGAGATTAAAAATGAAAAAGAAGGGAATGGAAGGCAAAAGGAGAAAACAAAGAGTTGTCAAGAAATTAGAGTTGTGGTAAGCTTGAGAGGGAGATTCATTCAGAGTGACAGAAAGAAAGAGGTTGGTAGTTAGAACCAAAATTTCATAGTTCATTATTTAAAAAGTGAACCAGATTAGACAGTGATGAAGTTTATGCTACAATGACCTGGAAATGAGGAAACAAATTCACACCTAATTGGGGGATAATATCTATTTGCAAGGATACTATAAGGATTTATATTTTGCTCTAATATGGGTAAAATTTATTTTTTAAAACTATTATCATTATTCTAGAAGAATGGATTGAAGTGCTATGAGACCAGAGACCTTGAACTATAGTCAGGTCTCCTTATATAATAAAGGAAGCCAAGCCAGAGATGCTGGGGCATCTGTGTGAGGGAAGCAGGTAAAAATGAGTAACTATTTGCCCTGTGGGAGTACAGACCCTTCACATCTACCTATGTACCCATCAAGCCCAGCCATTGAAGTTTTTCATACACAGCCCCAGTAGGGGTCCACACTCTAGGCTAGATTTGCCTGGGTTTAAATCCTACCTCACCACTTGCTCAGTGTGTGTGACCTTGGGAAAATATTTGACCTCTCTGAGCCATACACGGTCTGTGAAATAGGGATTCTCTTGCCTAATTTAAGCCTTAGGAGTTAGGTGGGTGCAGTGGCACATGCTTGTAATCCCAGAGACTCTGGAAGGAGAATCATAAATTCAAGGCCAGCCTCAGAAGCTTGGTGAGGCCCTAAGTAATTTAGCATGAATTTGTGTCAAAAATAAGAAACAAAAAGGCTAGGGTGTAGCTTAGTGGTAAAGTGCCCTTGGGTTCAATCCCTAGGACCAAAACAAAACAAAACAAAACAAAAAAACCCCGCAAAGTCAGAGGGGAAAACTGAGGAGCCAAGGAGCTAAACTCCCAAACTTAGGGAAGTGGCTTAGAAAAGCAGAAAATGAAGATAAGAGTCTATCAGTTGGACACATCAAGTTCAAAGAAGGAGCTCTTGTTGAATGAAGACATTCACCACAGCCCAGAAGCATGGTGAAGAACCAGGAAAGTGTGGGCTTTTCCTTGCTTTTTTTTGGAACTGGGGGTTGAACTCAGGGGCACTTGACAACTGTGTCACATCTCCATCCCTATTTTGTATTTTATGTAGAGACAGGGTCTCACTGAGTTGCTTAGCACCTTGCCCTTGCTGAGGCTGGCTTTGAACTTGCGATCCTCCTGCCTCAGCCTCCCCAGCCGCTGGGATTGCAGGCATGAGCCACCACGCCCAGCTTTTCCTTGCCTCTTATGGTCAGAGCATGACCAGCATAAATATAATTAACCTTTGGTATAATCCAATGGCATGAACATCAAAGGAAGAAGGAGGCTGTCAAATGAAGGCTCAAATGAAAGGAAAGTCATAGGGTGGGGTGGCTAGCAGATTGCCTATCATGCATTTGGATATTGCAGTCCTGGGGCCATAAGAGTGTGAAGAGATTCACATTGAGAGGGTTGCAAGAAAAAATGTCTTCGGTGGAGCCAGGTTTATTTATTATAAGGTAGAAGGAGGCATGTCTTTTGAAGCAAAAATCAAATTGAAATTCACTCCAATACAAATGTATATTTTCCAGTTTTTTCCAATATTGTCTTGTTATCATTTTCTCTTGTTCAGATTTCCTTTCCTCTCCATTGTATTTGGGTCCTCCCTTACAAATATTGCTCCAAGTACATTTTTTTTGAAGAAGAAGAAGAATGAGGAACACTTTGGTAAATGTATGTATCCCATCTCAGACCTAAACGGCCCCAGTACAAACAAATGATCATCTAACCATTCTTCGCCACTGGCAAAATACATTCTAGAAATCTAGTCCTGAAATACTAGGGAAAGTTAATAAGGTAATTACTGAGGGTCATTTTCTCAGATGTGATTCATGAGTCCCAGCTACTATGTTGAATGTAAAGGTCAGCAGACAGAAGAGAAAGAGGTTAGCTTCAATAGCTTGAGAAAAACCAGAAACTACTTATAGGAAAATAGAATCAGTCAACATATTTGTGCACTCTAGCATCTCTTCAACAGCATAGAACTATTGAAAACTTGTATGTTTTTTTCTTTTTGGAAGGCCCAAGGATCACAGGGTTGTCAAGAGTTTTTTTCTTTTTGGAAGGCCCAAGGATCACAAGGTTGTCAAGGGTTCAACAGACTCCTGCAAATGAAGCCCCTCTTTTAACATTTCAATCTTCTTTCTTCTGCCCCTCAAGAAAGATTAATTTATAACAAAGAACTAGTCATTTTCCAATAAAATTTTGAGTTACATGTTTGCTTTCTGAAATATCTGAGTGTGCATATGTTCACAGATGGGACAATGTTTAACAAGAGCTTTGGGCTCCAGTGATGTCCCTATGTCACTCTAAAAGCAAAGAACTTCAGAGTTCGTGGGTAGAATGTGTTGCTTTAAAGCTTACATAATCCCTGGTGAAATGCCACACTAATATCTAATATTAATAGTTAACAATTTTAAGTACCAGTGTATGCTGCCCTCTACTGATTTTACAGATGAGAAAACTGAAACTCAGAAAGGTTAAGAAAATTACTTAAAGTAGTGCATCTAGGGAGCTGGTTTTTGGTGTCTCAATTATGTCTTTTTTTTTTTTTTGGTCAGCACTATACTGACTACAAAATAATTTTTCATTCCAGAAGCAAAATTATGAATATTTTTATAGTTAACAGCAATGAAAAGAACAAATAAGTTTTATAGGTGTTTATTTAAATTAATGTTAGTAAAAGTTTTGACCAGGCATTTACATTGAGAAGATAGTCTTCCCATTATTATGAAATAATTAGGGAAAATGCACTGACTTAATTTCCAAATATTTTCTTTCCAAGTTGTTATCAAGTGAGAATGATACATTGGAAAATTTATCGTATTGAAAAATAAATAATTTGACTTGAATTAGCATATAGGAAACAGAATTGTTAACTTCAAGACATTTTTTGAATTCTTTTCATATATCCTCAGGGACTGGAGGGAATTACCATGTGTTTATAAACCAGGCACTTCCAGGTCTTCTCACTCAGTCTCCCAGCATCTTGGATGCAATTTCTAACCCACCCTCTTGTTCTAGAGCCTTCTCTGACCCCAGGCATCAGGTTACCTGCTTCAGTATGAGTCGCCCTGTGACAGTTCCCACTTTTGTTATCATCTTCACTCCCACCAATTGTGCCTTCCTGTGGGCTGTGTTTCCAAGCTTTGAACTAGACTTTGTGGAATTTGGAATGGGAGGTTCACACAAAATGCTTTTGAGAATCACAAATTTAGGTGACTATTCTTCTAAAATTAAAACCTGATGATTTCAAGTACAGTTCAAGTAGTACCATTTACTGAGAGATGGATCAATTCTAATAAAGATGATGCTCTATACGCATCAATTGATAGTTACTCAGATTCTTGGAAGATTCATAATTAGATGTCAGAATCAAATCTTTCCTTAAAGGAAATTCAAAGTTAGTTCTGGTTACTTCTGTTATCTTTCCTGAACACGGAGAACTATACCAACTTCAGGACTGCCTCTTCTAAGTACATCTTTAAAACTCAGTGGCAGGACAATTCACCTATTCTCTAGGTATTTTCTCATCTCCTGGTTTTAATTTATTTATTTATTTATTTATTTATTTATTTATTTATTTATTTTTGCAGTGCCGGGGATTGAACCCAGGGCCTTTTGCTTACGAGATAAGCACTCTACCAACTGAGCTATATCCCCAGCCCCTCTTCTGGTTTTGGATGAATTATTAAATCTGATGGTTTGCATGGGAAAACTTAAATGGATCTTATGTTGCTAATTCCTTAGGCATGAAGATGAAAGTTGTTTTAGACTATTGGAAGAGAATGCCAAGTTTAACTCCATTTTGCTTAACATCTCCAAAAAGGGAAGTTATCCATTTTTATCTGTTCATTATTTTGGCCATATAGTAAACTAAATACTTTAGCTTTCATTATCTATTTCAAGTAAAGCATTTCCTGACTTGAATTTTCTGTTCTGAGATATGTAGGCAAACTCAACCAGTGTCAGAAATGAAGAGCAGAGGGGGCTGTTGTTGTAGCTCAGTGGTAGAGTGCTTGCCTAGATGAGGGAGGAACTGGGTTCGATTCTCAGTACCACATATAAATAAATAAATATCCAGTACCACATATAAATAAATCCATCCACAAACTAATATATATAATATATATATATGAATGAATGCTTTATATATATACATATATATATGAATGAAAATGGAAAGCAGAGGGAGAAGACTGAAAATAAGGGTAATATTCAGGAGACAATGGCAGGAGTCTCCAGGAGACAAAATAAGGTCTGGAATTTAATGAACACTGGGAATGGAGCTAACCAGTGCTGTCAGAACAGTATGAGCTAATGCAATGTTGTGTAGTTTTTTTTTTTGAGACCTGTGTTGCTTTAAATAAAAAAAATCAATGCTAATCTCTTATAGCTCATTTAGAAGGAATGATAACAGTAGTTATAAGATGTGAATTTGATTCAAATGAAATATGCAACTCATCATTCAGTCTATTTCAGAAGTGTTTCTTTTCCAAGTTCTTTTCCTTCTGCATCTCTAGGTATTGTTTGGCATGGTGTACTTTCCAGCAATGTCCATGAAAATATCTCCAAATTCAGGACATGCTCTTATCATATGACTTTTTTCTTTATCTGTCAGGTGGTGGCATCTGTGTTCCTTCTTCATCATCTGGTATATGTAACACTGACTTCCAAGACTAGACTATAAAAGGAAAGGGGGCTTCCTCCTACCTCTTTTTTTCTGGGAAACTTGCTCTTGGGACACTGACTTCATGTTGCTGCGAAGCCCAAGAAATATGAAAAACTTGTCTGCATGGTTCTGACTGATAGTACAAGCTGACAGTAATGTGAGGAAGGAATCCCTTGGGTTGACACTAATATTAGGCACTATATGACTATAACTTCAGAGTCCATGGAGTGAGACCTGCTTAGCTATGCCCAATCAATCTCCAGAACAGAGAGAAGAAACAGTTGCTATTGTTTTATGCTCCTATGTTTGGATGCTTTGTTATGCAAAATGTTAGGATTGAATTCACCCAAATGAAAGCCCTTCAAATAAAAGCAAATGACTTAATTGCAGAAAAAAACGCGTAATTGAAGTTAAAATTTAAGAATTCTGTATATCATGTCAAAACACGGTGGGGGTTAGACAACGTAAGAAAATGAAGGATCTACTTATTCCTTATATTTCCCTTAGTTTCTTTTCTTTTCTGTAAATAAATATGAGTGATAAACCCCCATTTTCTCAGGACTCCATCAGCAGCCGTTCTTGTCTGGTTCTGCACTAGGGTTCTGCTCCCATGTTTTCCTGGGTTGGTCTTGGTCTACATCAATGTGGTATCAGGATCATTCACAATGATATCTTCTCCCTCCCATTATATCCTCAAAAAGAGTCCTAGTTTGGACAGTAAATAATACAATTATTATGTTCTAAGGTAACTGACCACATTTACAGACACAGCTCATTATTTTCTGAAATTTTTTCACCCAATTTGAAATGATGGTAAATGTGTGAAAACTGCCTTGCATAGGTTAACATAGACCTCATCCACGTACCACATCACCAAAAGCACAGTAGCTAAGCTTCCCCAGAGGAATATGAGCTTTTGAGTCACATGGTTGTCCCTCATAGGCACACTGGGCTTATGCTATGCTCAAAGGAAGCATGATGTGAGAGGTGGGCAATAATCAAGAGAGCACGAAGGACAGCAAACAAGATTCACTTGTTCCAGGAACACCACATGAAGCTCACAGTTGCCTTCTGTGAGGCATTATTACCCATGCTATGATAGACAGCAAATAAACAGGAGATCCTGAAGTACTAAAGCCCTGAAGCTATCATTTGCTACCTAGATTGGATTCTACTCTCTAAAGAAAATGGAAATGAAAATCCAAAATCAAGAGAGCTTTCAGAATTCCACTGTTAAACTCTGTAGACTCACACAATTTTATACCATGGCAAAATGAAAAGGAATCTTACAAGTTGTGCAGACTAATACCCTCTATTCAGGAAGGGGTCTAGATAACTTTTTATTCGACTTTAAAAAGTATCCAGGGAAAGCAATTCTACTATTCTCATCTAGGTAACTTACTTGTTCCAAAGTCGAAATTTTTTTTACAATCAGAAAAGTTCTGATATACATAGATTTTTTTTTCCTTCTTGCATATATATCACCTCTCGCACTGGAAAGATAAAACTAACTGAAGTTTTGACTCAAAATATATAAATAAAATCTATAACAGTTCCAGTTAATTTAAAATTTCTCTTCTGGAATTCAAGACTCTCATTCTCATACTTCCTTCTTTCTTTCATTTAGATCATTTTGGAATGAATTTTCCAATTGGACACTTTCTTCAACTCTCCTTCCTTTGGCGAAATGCAGAGGACATTGACTTTACTTTTATCAAACACTTTAATTTGAAATTTTAATTTAATATAATTGCCCATTATAGAATGAGTGGATAAATAAAATGTGGTATATATACATACAATGGAATTTTATTTAGCCATAAAGAAGAATGAAATTATATAATTTGCACTTATAGATGTGCAAATAGATGGCACTTGAGAACATTACGTTAAATGACATAAGCCAAACTCAGAAAACCAAGGGTTGTATGTCCCCCCCGCCCCCAATGGGGAAGTTAGAGAGGAAAAAGGAAAAGAAAGGTGTGAGAGGATTTCATGAAAATCTAAGGGAGATCAGGAGAGAGGCAAGAGAGCAGTGGAGAGAGGAAAGAAGGGGAAGAGGAAATACCGGGGAATGATATTAGCCAAATTATATTAGTATGTTGTGTGCATATATGAATATGTAACAATGAATCCCACTATTATGTATAAATGTAATGTACCAATAAAAATATGGAAAAATAACTGGGGCATGGTGGTGCACACCTGTAATCCCAGCAGCTCAGGAGGCTGAGGCAGAGGGATGGCTACCCTCAGTAACTTAGTGAGACCCTGTCTCAAAACAAAACAAAAAAAAGGGCTGGGATGTGGCTCAATGGTTAAGCGCCCCTGGGTTCAATCCCCAGTTACCAAAAAATCAATTTATGTATATATATATAATATATATGGAAAATATATAATTTCCCATTATAATAGGTATATAAGTACAGTTTAGGTTATATTGTCTTTTATGTGAAGAAGTTTATCAACAAGGTATTGTAGTTTCAGGGAAAAATTTAAATTCATGAGTATGCACACAAAATAATGTTCAATGAAATTTTCTCAGGTTTTTGCTGCTCTTAAAAACTGCTCCCTTCAGTTCAAATATGTAGGAAACATTTTGATGGTTTTCAATATAGTTTTTTTTTTTTTTTTTTTTGGAACTGGGGATCACTTGGCCGCTGAGCCACATTCCCAGCCCTATTTTGTATTTTATTTAGAGACAGGGTCTCACTGAGTTGCTTGGGGCCTCACTGAGTTGCTGAGGCTGACTTTGAACTTGTGATCCTCCTGCCTCAGCCTCCCAAGTGCTGGGATTACAGGCCTGTGCCACCATGCCTGGCTTCAATATAGTTTTAATGGTTTAAAGTACTCACAGTTTTATAAATGTTCTAAAATCATAAAACATCCTAAAATTATATGCTTGAAATTCATGTAAACCCTAGATATACAAATGCAGTTTATTTGTATATATACAAATGCACAAATCTGTATGGTTAGTGTATACATGCAGAACATATGAAATCTAAAGATATTAAATATTATTTAAAAAGTGAAAATTAGTCTGCCTTTTCTATTTGTGCTTTCTTAAAAATGGCAAAATCTATTACCACAGAAAAATCTCTATCGGCCCATATCTACCAGGATCTCTAAACATAGAATATAAAATTGCATGCATTTAATTTAAAATTTATTTTAAAGAATAAACAATTTCTTATCTTTAGTGCCTTGTTCTATTTTTTTCTAATAATATTGAAAAAGCTGTACTTTTCTTAATATAGTTCTTAGACCAATGTTATAGCAATCTGCTTTTAGTTCTTCATATTAGGAGAGGATAATAAATAATAGGACTAAGAATGTGAGAAGTAGGAACTGTCAACAAACAGTTCAGTGTTGACAGGGAGAGTGATTTACTTCTTATTGTTAAACATCACTGTTAAAATCTGTCAACCAGCTTGAAGGTCAACTTATAAAAGTGTCAATAAATATGAAGCTCAGACCTCATGCTGGAGAGCAGTGGAAAATAATCAGAAAATATTCATTTCCTTGGCCGAGATAATGAGCCACTTACAGAGGCATAAGAATTTTACCTGATTTTCTTTTATGGCTCCAAGTTCAAGGATAGCCCTCCTTCTCTCACTGCGGGAATAATACAGACTTTGTAATAACTTTAGCCTACGACTACATAATAGGATTAAAAAGGTATGAAATCTGTTTAGTTGAACAGCATGTACTGAGTTTGCACTGTGAATAGAGACCTTTACATAAGGCGAGACGAATTTGCTTTAGTAAAAAGTGGAAAAGATGAAGAAGGAGGGAAGGAAATCAATCAGGAGATAGTGGAGACTAGGGCAAGTCTTGAGGGAGGAACTGAACTCAAACAGAGCCAGAGGATTCAAAGAAATGCTTCTTCATGGAAGGAAACCATCCCCATGTCCCAGACCTTCCTCTTGTCCTGCTCTTTGTTCTTGTTTTTTTTTTCAATTCGAGCTTCAAAGAAATCTCCATTTCCTGTCTTCCTGCCATTATTCCCTCTCTTCTTATAGAAAATTAAAATCATGATCAGGCACACAAAGATGATTTGAAGCTATATTTAAAAAGTCTGTGATTTCTCCTCTTCACCTGTCAACCACATCATGCACAAGTACGAATGGTATAATTTAATGTGATTTTACTTTTAGAGTTTTGTAGGACTTCTTGCATAAGAAATTTTCAAATCAAAACTATTGTTTATTTTCAGACATTGTGTCCCAATTTTGGGTTTAAAATTTATAATCTCCACAAATAAAGAGGCTTTTTTAATTATATACCTATATTTTATTTTATTTTTACATTATCATGAATGTTTTATATAAACATAAATCAGAAAAATATAGTAGATAATCATTAGTTATTTAGATAATATGCATAATAATATAATTTGTCACATGAGACAATAGACTACAAAGTGTCATTATTGCCCACTTAACTCACTTCCACTCATGGAAATTCAGAACATATGGATTGGTGCAGAAGCTGTTTTGGTGGGTTGGCCTTGATATAAAAAGACAGAAGGGCCAGGGTTCCTGTGTTAGAGCAGATCTTCTTTATGACAGGCATGTAAGATTCCTTTGGGCTCCCTACTGGTTCAAGGCAATTGATCATTCCTTTACATAGGAAGGAATATACCTTCAATCTCTTTACAGGAAGTCAGGTTTTATGGACTGATGCACTGTGGAGCATTAACATTTTAAAAGATATAAGTATTTTGAGTTCAAATGTTAGAGTAGAAAAGTTCTAAAAGCCTATCTAGTCCCTCTTTTCGTGCAACATAGGAATCCCTCATTCCCTCCAGCTGTGGAGCATAACTCATTTCACAGGTCTTTTTGAGTACCTGATGAAAAGTACAGACCATTGTGCCCAACACTGTGCATACAATGCGGGACTTTACCTTCAGGCAACATATCTGAATCCGTGTTGTCATTTATTCATTGATTAAGCAAATATTTATTGAGCATCTACTATGGGTGTACCAGGCATTATCTAAACCTTCGAAAGACAACAGTGAATCCCTGACTTCCTAGGATTTATATTGCAGTCTGTTGTTCACATTTCTGAATTTTCCTTGGTCTGAATTTAATGCTTTGAAAATAATTAACTGTTGAAACATGCCATCCTTGCTAAGTTATGACCTATAAACATAAGAGATACATCATCTTCTAGTGGAGGCTCCGTGCTGCTACAAAAAGCCATCTCCTCAATCGAATGTGCCTTGTCACACGCATTAATGACAATAGCACAATCATGCTGGTGAAGTCTAGCCTAGTTCCACTGAATAACTTGCCTTCCAGGATTGATATGGTAACGTCCTACAGGGTTATCATGAGGATTAATGAGATGCTGTAGACAAAATGTTCAGCAGACCAATTGCATGACCCTGTTTCTGTAGGGTTATGAAGTTCCTTTAAATATAGACAGGCATATTTAAAGCTAAAAATATAATTCAAGCTAATGGATTTGAATAAATGTCAAATAAAAGATGAAGTGTGGGTATTTATGTTTTTAAAATTCACTTTTCCTTTTCTGCCAGAAAAAAATGGCTAATTTAAAACTGTGTTTTCTCCAGTTCCAATTTATGATCCTATCCTATAGAACTTAAGCGAGATTTCATTAAATGAATTTTGCATACTGAGGATCTCAACAAATAAAGTAAAATCAACTTTGAAATAGATTGACCAGATGTGTCTTAATTGTCAATTAATTCCTCAGGTGCACTATCTCGGCTTTAACAATCTAAGATGTTCTATAATTGATGACTTGAACATGCCCTGCCTTGTTAGCTTCAGAAGCTCCACTTTAAGTGTGAAGGGAAATCATAATATGTTAAGGACACTTGTTGAGAGTCCTGTATAAATCATGGGTTTGTTTGAGCCATTAAGGCAGGAAAACTGCTTTTCTGGGAACTCCTGGGTGAAATACCCCTGTTCGAGAAAGCCCAGAGCTTGGGGACACCCTGCCTTAGCTCACAGCCTTAGGATCAAACACAGCCACCTGGAGGTGGGCATAACCTGCCAAGCACCAAACAATCCGTTTGCTGCAAGACCTTGCCACACTGAAGCCTTATTCCTGCCACACTGAAAGCTTTGATGTACTTCCCCTTAAATAAAGAATTGGGCCTTTTCAGTGGTTCAGTTCCAGTTCCTATCAGGGCTGGAAGACCCCTTTACAATCTAATCTCTGGCTTTGTCTTTATTTCTTACTGATTATTTCAGACCTTTTATTTTCCTAGGAGGCTCACACCTCCTAGCAGGAATCTGGTTACCCAGGCACAGACACTAATGTCCTAGCTGCCCTCATGGCCTTTTGAGCTGATGAAGCAGGTGATGAAATGCCCCAGGCCTCATCTTTCCACCCTTTCTCCATCTTATTCAGGTTTTACGATATTAGAACAATTTGTTACAATACAGCAATTTTAAACACAACATTTAGTTAAATTGCATTTTTGTAGCAGGTTGGCTTAGTGATAACTTTTCTTTCTCATTTAACCTAATATGGTTCTGAAATTTGATAGTGGGTATGATCTGAAATAGGCAATTATCTCACATTCGTATACTATGTGAGCTAGGGCTCTTATTCTGTTAATCTGTTCCTTCACCTTCAACTTGAAATCCTTATTCTATTCTAACCTATAATATGGCTTAGGTTTTATAACATGATTTTCTAGTCTTATATTTAGCTTGTTGCTGACAAGCTCAAATGTATTAAACCATTTAAATCAATGTAATTTAAGATTAGGAACATTTATTTCCTGTCTTTGTACCTTACCTAGTGAAGGGCCTGGTTTATTGGGTGCTGCTTTTCAAATTAAATATGTGACTTGTGGTGTGTAAATTGCCTTCTAACTTCTGCTCCATGCAATGTGGCACCCTGTTGAAGAGCTGGCTATCTGCAGTGAACGTAAACTCCTGACATTGCTCTCTGTGTTTGGAATTAGCTCTGACAGATTTTCCATGAAACCCATGATTCTAGAGTACCGAAAAGAAAGAAACGCAGGGGAGGGAGACAAAGCATTTTTTTCGTTCTGGAAAGAAAATACAGAATTAGACAATCAGAACTTCTGTAGTATGGACTTGTGCAAGTTTCATAATCACACTATTAATTATTGCATTAACAGATTGTTTAAGGCATGTTACCTGATTTGCAAGCATCAGGTAGGTAGGCGGCAGCAGTATTCGTTTGAAAATATAACCCATAAAAATACTAGATCTAACTGCAAAAATATTACACGGTATCCTAAGTTAAATGTTTCAATTTTTTCCTGAAGATAAATTCACTTCACTCTTTAAAACATTGTAGCTTTGAAATAAATGTGTCAAAAAAAAAATACTAAGTCTAAGCCCAAGGTTTAAAAATGACACAGAGGTCTTTTCAAACCAAATAATGGTAGAAAATATGAAGAAATGGAAGAAAATATGGGTTTTGGTAATTCACAACACTCACCATCACAGAGAGCATGGTGATTAATGCTAAATTGTTCCTTCTACCTTAAATAGAAGTTTTCATATAATGCAACATCCTATAACATTGAGAATTGAAATGCCTGTCATGTTCACAATGGAGCCATATGTAAGGAAATAAACTTGGAGGTTTGCTCGAGTATTTTGAAAATGCATTTTGTATTAATTTTTTTTTTCTTATTGTGGTAAGGAACACATAACATGAAACCTACTATATTCACTATTTTTAAATGAACAATGTAGTTTTGCCAGTCATGTGCACCTAGTTGTGAAAGAGATCTCTAGAACTTTCTCATTTTGCAAAACTAAATCTCTATACACATTAAATAAGAACCCCCTTTCCCCCCAGCCCCTCTGTTCCCTAGAAATTATCATTCTACTTTCTGTTTCTAGAAAATTTGGCTGCTTTAGATATGACGTATAAGTGCATTCATACAATTCTGTGTTTTTGTGACTGGCTTATTTCACTGAGCATGTCCTCACATTTCATCAATGCTGCAGCAGGCAACAGAATTTTTTTCCTTTCTAAGTCTGAATAACATTCCACAAAACTCATTTTTTAAATCTACGCAACCCTTTGTTGATGGACATTTAGGTTGCTTCCACCATTTGGCTATTAGGGATGATGCTGTGGTGAATATGGACAGATACAAATCTCTTCAAGATTGTTTTTTCACTTATTTTGACTCTATACCAAGAAGTGGGATTGTTGTGTCATACAGTGTTCCTATTTTTTAAATTTCTTAAAGAACCTCCATAATGCTTTTGAAAGCCTCTGTACCATTCTACACTCCCCAAAACAGTGCCCAATTTTTCTGTATCTCTGTCAACATCTGTTATTTAAATTTTATTTATATTTTTTGATTTTTTACTTATCTCATTACAGTTTTGATTGATTTCCCCTGAGGACTAATGATGCTGAGCATCTTTTCATATTTGTTGGCCATTTGCCTATCTTCTTGAGAGAAAGGCTATTCAAGTCTTTTACCCAGTTTTGATCAGATTGATGTTGTTAAGTTTTAAAAGTTATTTATATATTTTGGATATTAACCCCTTCTCAGTCTTATGGTTTGCAAACATTTTCTCCCATTCATAGTTTGCCTCTTCACTCTGTTTCCTTTTCTGTGTAATATTGTCTTTTTAAAAGATGCTGCTGCTTGTTTGTATAATTATGGCTTTTCCTATTAAACGTGGGTTAAGTCTATTTTATTATGCGTGACTGTGGCTCCTGTTCTACAGCTGATGAGACTAAGATTTTTGCTCTCTGGTTGGACTGAATATTTGGAATGATGTCATTCCTCAAGGCTGCCACTAAACATCCTGTCACCACTGCAGTTTACCATCTTGCACATGACATGGTAAGGCATTTTTCCTGTTTTCTGGTTTGGAATCACTTCCTTTCAATCCACAATCAAACAGCTCATTGGAGAACTGATTTATTTGCATTCTCCAGCGCAGAGTGGTTTTACCATACAGGATTGGAAAATTATACCCATTTAAGATTTCATGCTTGTTGATTTGATTTTCTGGTTGAATTGTGAAGTTGGAGCTACTTTTTAAAAATCATGACTTACATAAATTCAAAAATCTTTTACTTTTCCTGGAAGGGTTTTGAGTTGATGCTTAGTCACTGTCATTAAAATCCTAAATATGTTTGTGGTAAATCCAAGGATCCTAGTCTGGAACACTTGGCAGCACATATGGTATATTCCTTTTGGTCTCTATTCAAGTTCTCAGAGGGGCCTTTCTGACACCCCCACCCAACTTCCAAGCAGGCACCCCTCACTTGCCTCATTTTTGACAATGGGATAGATTAGAATATGACTTATATGTTTATAGCTTAATTGTTTATTACCTGTTATTTGTTAGGGCCTACCATTCTTTAGTTTTATATAAAGACACAAGGTCAGACTAGACTTATGCCTAATTAAGTAGGTGTTCTGGTGCATAATTCAGAAGAGGCCTGCAGAGATTTAAGTAAGAAGAAATTGATTTAAACAGAGTGAGTGGATTTTATTAGCTACAGCATGGTTTCCTGATTATCATAGTATTTAAAAAAAATGTAAACTGCGTAGTAACAGTTGTCAGCTGGTGAGTCCTTAGTATGTGCCAGACATGCAAAGAATAGACTTAACTTCTCACATGCAACTCCTGGCAGCTAACTGAGGAAATTCAAATGTGATTTCTCATTCATATTTAATAGATAAAGATTCTCAAAGAATGGTATGAAACCTGTCCAAGACCTTCAGCCAAGCTGGAATTAAATTCGCAATCTTTGACTCCCAATTTTATCTTTCTGACTTGTACATTTCTGTTGATGTTGACATTACTAAGAAAGAAGAAAAACCCAAACATCCTAAGAGAACTCAACAAATGATTAAATTGAATGGATCTGAAAATAGACAAGGAAATGACTTTTAATTCTTAAAAAATCTTTCTTCTTTCTCAAGGGTTGGCCTATACAGATCACTCCTGTGTATTCTGATCTCATAACATTCTCCCTTTTTCTTAGTGTTTTGTACAATTTCTTCCAGAAAGACTGTCAGCAGGGCAGTTTTCTTCAGAAACATAAGACACTATAAATTGAAAAGATGACACTAAAAGAAGTGGGAAAGAGGGTAATTTGTCTCATGCTTCAATTTCATGATAATAGGCTGATAGATAGATAGAAAAAATTATCTGAGACATCTTCTTTCCCATCCCACTTCTGCCACGAAAATAGCATTCCTCATTTGGACTTTCCAAAGTATCCTATAAAAAGTAATCTTTTAAAAACAGACTTGGAGATAATGCCATATATATATATATATATATATGTATATATAAATTTGCAAGGTCATTGGCATTTTAAGTGCTTTTTGTTGGTTGAAAATAAATTAGAGACATTAATATGGAAAAATGCTGTCAGTGAAAATGAAACTAGTAAATGTAGTTTGTTAGTGTGATTATAATTAAAGAAGAAACTAAAATGAAACAGGAATTTAAAGGTAGTCTTCATTAATATTTAAAAAAATTATACTCTACTTTTTCTGTCATTAATGAAGAAGACAACACCATATCATGTTATCTGCAATGTTTGCTGGGGATGATTTTTTTCCTGCCATATTGATGCACTCTGTAACCCTCTATGTCCATAGCTTGCTTATAAGGCTGACAGACTGTCCATAGAGGAGACTGGGGAGAGAAGTTGCAAGGTATTTAGCTCTAACTCTCAGTGAAGACCAATATCTGATAAAAGGATGAACAAACTGGCAAGTAAGGTACGCATTTTTTTTTTTTAGTTGAGGAGAACTGATCCATAGGCAGTTCGAAAATAGTATCTTGACAACAATAGAAATTTCTCTGATCAAATACTAATTTAATAAACAACCATCTTTAATGAAAGTAGTTACTGGTGTTAAGTATTTGGATTCACTCTTTCATTTTGTATTTTGATGCATTATCTCTATATAGACAGTTCAAGTCAATATATTTTGAAAATGAACACTTTAGTGTATGAGATATAGTGGAAGCTATTTAATATTTAGGGTATTTGCCCTCGTCCTGCATGGGGAGGAAGTAGGTAACTGTTGGAGGTGTGAGCTGGCTGGAAATAAAAGCTAGAAAGGTAATATTAAAAAATAAAGACACAAGATGAGAATTACATATTTAAAAGTGGGGGCATTGACGGGTTGGATAGAACTGATGGGTCTGATCCTAAGAAAGAGAGAAACCCACGAATGCTTTATTTCTACGGGAACACACTAAAAGGAGTCAGTAAAGAGCTTCTTGAGGAAAACAGGATGAGAGTGGGGAAAGCAGGTTGTGTGGTGCTGGGCAGGTTACACCCATCTCTAGGTGATTGTGTTTGATCCTAGGGCTGTGAACTTAGACAGAGTACCAGCGTGATCTGGGCTTTCTCAAACTGGGGAATTTCACCCAGGAGTTCCCAAGAAAGCAGCTTCCCTGCTTCACTGGGTCAAACACAATCTGTAGTTCATACATGGCTTCCAACAGGGTAGTCTGTTTTTTATTTGTTAGTGCCTGCTTATTTACTAACTGACTCCTAAATTGCTGTTTTAACTACTTGCACCAATTTCTTATACTATTATAAAAATTACTGCAAATTTAGTTGCTTAAAACAAATACAAATTTATTATATTTAAGTTCTGGGTGTTAGAAGTTCAAAAGGGATCTACAGATCTGCATTACTCTTGGAGATGCTAGGGTGAGAACCTGATTCCTTTCCTTTTGCAGCCTTTGGAAGCTGTCTGCTCCTTGGCCCCTTCCTCTGTCTTCATAGCTGTCTGTCTAGCCTCTTCCAATATCTTCTCTCCTCATAGGAGACAATTATTTCAGTATCTTAAAGGCCCATAAGATCATTCTATATACACATAATGAAAAGTCCCTGTTGCCATGTAAAGTAATATATTCTAAGGATTAGGATGTGAACACCATGATTCTCTCTGTCACTCTAGCTAACTGCTGGGCATTTATACCTCTTTCATCTCATTCTAGTTGGGTCTAAGTGTGCCAAATAATTTTTCAGTTTTACTTCTATTCCCCAACTAATAATGAATACACAAGTGCATACTCACTGAATAATATGCAATTATTATGATAAAACCAAGTCTTATTTCACCATCACATTTAATTTCCAGATTTTCCACAGGTGATCATTATTATCAAAGGGCAATTTGTGCATTTTTAGACCTTTCCACACATGTGTGTAAATAAACATTTCAATATAAAAGGGCATACATCATAATGATTTTTTAGAAGTATAAATGATAATATGCTGTAAATTTTCATGTTCAAATAAATTTATCCACAAAATACTAAAAGTTCATAGTCTAGGTACACTATGTTGGTTTAATTTCTATCCCTCTGCTGATGAATGCTTTTCCTATTTCCATTTTTAAAACAAGCAATCTTAATTTATGCTGCAATGTCTTACGAATGCCTCTTTTCAGACTTATTTGTGTAGTTCTCTAGAAAAGATCTCTGGGACTGGAAGTGATGAGACAGAGGATATGTGCATTCAGAAATTTAACAGGTGCCACAAAATTGCTCTCCAAAGTGGCTGCAATAATTTATTACTAACATTTTGGGGAGTTTCTTTGCTCCCTCAGGCACAGCAGCATTTCATATAAAAACAATTGTTTTTCCCAGTCAGATTATTTAAGAAAATGGAATCTCATTCTTGTTTTAATTTTCATCTCCTTCCTGATCTCACTAGGCTTATGTCTTCACATGTAGACTGGTTATTTGGGATTCTTTTTTCAAATAGTCTCTTGAGTCTCTCCTTATTTCTGTGGACCTTGAAGACATTCACATAATGGTCTCCTATGAGGGTTTGAAACTATGGTCTTCTTTAATTTTATGCCATATGTCAGAGAAGAAGTGCAATCAATGAATTTAAAAAATAGGCAGAAATCCCTCCTATTTTCTAGTGTTAAGGATGTGTACAGTTTTAAAACAGTTTCTCTCCTTTCTAGTAATTAATGGTGGGAGGAGGAACTAGCAGCGTGTGCTGTTTGTTCTTGAGTTAGAAGAGTTCAGGAGCTTCAGGGCTTTGTCTGTTTTTATATCTCAAGTGTATGCACAGTACTTGCCCTAAAATAGACCATGTGGCAAGTGACCAATTACCCTCTGAGACAAGCGATTAGTGTCTTTGTTTGCCAAGAGTCATATCATTATCACTTCTGCTGTCATTCTCTTAGCAAGAACTCAGTCACATGCAGCTCTGACTACCTGGAAGGGAAGCAGGAAAATGATCTAGCTGGGTACCCAAGGAGAAAAGGAGAAGAGATTTGTGGTAAGCAGCCAGCAGTTTCACTAGGACTGATAGATAGCAGACCATAATTGAACCTGAGTCTAATGAGTAAAAAAATCTAAGTTTTAAAAAATTATATCACACTGCCTTTTATTATTTACTATATAGGCAGAAATAGAAATTAGTTTTGATTCAGAGTATATGCTATCTACTGAATCCTTCCAGTAAGTTACTGCCATAGTGAGGCTCACCTAGAGTTCATTCTTGGTTAGAGAATTACCAATCTCTCTTTCAACTATCCAAATTCCCAACCCTATGCAATAGTCCATTTTATTTTCAGGTCTTCTGAATTTAAGAGCTAAGCAGGGACCCTGTCCTAAGACAAGTTCACAAGCTTAAGTTTCTTCTTTGGCCTCCATTTAAGGAACCCCATTGCTTTCCTCTGCTAAAGGGACCATTCTTTGCCTGAATTGTGATTGGAGGTTGCCAAGACCATATAAAAGCATGACTGACTCACAAAGATGTGAGCCTGGCTCATTCCAGTCTTCCTAGTGGACAGGTTTCCAATCATGTCATGCCTCTTTGTTATGTTTTGAATAAATTGCAAGATTCTGCTGGCACATCCTATGACAGAAGCCTAACCCCGAAAACTTGAACTTCAATAAAGTTAGGAAAAGCTCCTTCATTTTAATTTCCCCAGTGTGTAAATCATGCAGTCTCTGAAATACCTCACCAATGGAAGGCTCTATTGCCCTCTGAGATAACTCCATCATGATTTTGTTTAGCAGAATATACATCACTGTCAGCTATGTTTACAAAGTAGCCCAATAAAACCCATCCACATATTCTGCTTTACTCTTAAACAATATGTCACTAAACTGGCTACATATTCTTGACTCCCCTTTTCCTCAATCCACTGGTTATTTTAGTTACACTTGTCATTTAGCCTTTTGGCATTGTAATAAGCATCTTGAATCTCCTCTAGAATATTTTACTAAGCAACTATTAATTTTAAAAATGAGGAATATGAAATGCCCTCAAGAGGCAAACATTTTCTATTTGTTGTTATTTTTTCCATTTCATCATAAAGAAATTATCTTTCACTATACCGAAAGAGAATAAAAATTTACCTTATAATTACCTCAGTATGACTGGGAACATTCTAGGAATAAGATTATAAACATGTTTTTTTGGTTGTTGTTTTTTTTAACTTTCTTTCAATATCTTCTGGTTTGGGAAAACAGTCTAGGATAGTAAAACTCTAAGATTGTAGGTGCCACTGAAAATCAATATACAAAGACAGGAATTCTTTGCTGCAAAAATCAGAGCTGAAAAGATCTCACATAAGCTATTTATAAGAATTATCTTATTGAATGTGATTTTGGGATGATATTTTGTATTATTAGACACCAATTTATGTACTCAGATAATGTAGCATTGTGCATATTTTCAGTGTAAGACATTAAGACAATTACTATTGGTGATTCTTCCCTGGTCAATTGGTAATGACCATTTGTCCTCTGGCCTCCAACTGTGAGCCAGGTGACATTTTCCTGCTTCCATATGCCCCACACATCTCTAAGTATTGTTTACTATTTACTAGTAAGTATCGTTCACTAACTGACATTTAGTTCAATTCATTTAGGAGGTTAGCTTTGTTGTTATGTATAAAAGGTGATATGGTTTGAATATGTGATGTCCCCCAGAAGCTCATGTGTGGGATGATGCAAGAATGTTCAGAGGTGAAGTGATTAGCTTACAAGAGGTGTAACCTAAACAGTGGTTTAGTTCACTGATATGGATTAACCTGGGTGGTAACTGTAGGCAGGTAGGGTGTGCTGGAGAAGGTAGGTCACTGAGGGTATGCCTTTGAGGTACATATTTCGTCCCTGGTGAGTGGAGGTCTCTCTGCTTCCTTGCGGCCATGTCCTGAGCCGCTTTCCTCCAACTTGTCTTTCTGTCTTTATATTCTGCCTTGCTTTGGCTGCAGAGCTTTGGAGTTTGCCATTTATGGACTGAGAACCCTGAAACCTTGAAACCAAATAAACATTTCCTCCTCTAAATGTTCTTGTCAGGTCTTTTGGTCACAGCCATGAAAAAGCTGACTAAAATAAAAGGCATAATTGATTTTGTTTTTATCTTTTGTAATTTGACCAGGGATTGAACCAAGGGCCTCCTGAGCCTGAGTACGCACTGTTACACTGAGCTACACCCGCAGGCGTTCTTAGTTGACTTCAGTTCTTTCTTCATTCGTTAAAAAGAAATGTGTGATACCTGATTAAACATCACAATTTAAATGTGCTAATGAGGATAAATATATTTACTGAATTAAGAACATTTTCAAAATCACAGCTTTATATGCTTTTCTTAAAGACATAATTTTATTTAGAAATTGTTTTCCCTAGGGGTATTGGAAGAAAATTACAACTCAGCCAATATGTTCTTAAATTAGAATACACCACATTAGAGGTTGAAGCACTTCATTTTTCTCAGTGCAATAGGAAATAGGACTATCCAGTGAAAATAAAAAGATTCTCAAGAAATATTATGGAGGTTCTATGGCTCCACAGTATTTAGGTATTCAAATCATTCAACAGTATAGGTCAGCCTTAACTGGGCTTTATGCTGAACCCCAGGACTTAAGTGATGAATCCCATGATATTAGTAAATTTGACTGTTTTCTTTTTTTGGTTATTGGGATTGAAAGATTAAACTGTAAATTAAAGTATCTATACCAATGGCTGTGACAATATTTTTCCTAGAGTATATAATTGTGACTAGAATTACTAATCCAAAACTACTTAGATTTGGAAAAAATGCCTGCAACTTGAAGTGCCAAAGGATTCCCCTTGCTTTCCTTCCCAGAAAGTTCTGTCCTTGGGGGCCTCTTTATAATAGGGTAGAATTTCTGTCAGGTGTCTGGGGGCCCAGTAGTGCTGGCAGAACTCATCCTCAGCTGAAGGCAGGTTTATGTCAATGTACAAAGGGAAAATTCAACATTCATCTTTGGTTGCATGAAATCAATAGCAGCTAGGCAAGATGGTGCATGCCAGTAATCCCAGCGGCTCCAGAGGTTGAGGCAGGAGGATTGCAAGTTCAAAGCCAGCCTCAGCAACTTAGCAAGGCCCTAAGCAACTCAGCAAAACCCTTCCCAAAATACAAAATTTAAAAAAGTGGCTCAGTGGTTAAGCACCCCTGGGTTCAGTCCCAGGGAACAAAACAAACAAACAAACAAACAAACAAACAAACAAAAACCAACCCAAACCAATAGCATTTACATATTGTAATTGATAGTTGCAGTAATTTTTCATTTTATTTCTCAGTATCCCATGGAATAGGCCGCATTCCAGAGTTTTAGCCAGTGTTAGTCAAGAAATTATTTTTGATACTTGTTACAAAACAGACAATACAGGAATTTATCAGTTGAGACCAGACACTAAACAAATGAAAACTCATGATAGTTTCCTGGTAGTTATACTTTATAATCAAAATATAATTCTTAAAATTATAAATAATAAATGAAACAAACTAACTTACTTTCTGATCTTTATTTCTTTTTAATCAGGCTTATTGCCTGTAATGTACAAGCAGTAAAATGTACTCATTAGTGGCAGTTTTGTGAATTCAACAAAAGCATATAATAATTCAATCACCACCACATTTCGTTCGGAAAACAGTTCCATTAGTCCCCAGTGTTCCATCCTGCTCTTTGTAAGCAAACTCTCCCAACTCCTACTCAGCAACTGCTGATATGGCTGACATGTTTTCTATCTCTATATTTGTGTCCAGGAAATGGAGTCATACAGTATATAGCATTTTGAATATGGATTAATTTAGCATAATGCATGTGCAATTAATTCATGTGATTGGGTGCATTAGCAATTCCTTCATTTTAATTGCTGAGTACTATTCCATTTTGTGGATGGAACTCACTTGAAAGATACTTTAGTTGCTTTTAGTTTTTGGTAATTATAGTAAAACCACTGAACATACATACAGATTTTGGTATGAATGCAACTTTTCCTTTTTCTTGGATAAATACCTATGAGTAGGATTTCTAGTAATAATAAGTGTATAAAATTATTTTGCAGATGCAATTTTATAATGTAAACCTATAAGCATAATAAACTACATTTATATACCCTTAAAATAGTTACTTCAAACTTAAAAAATTTAGGACTTCAATTAGTGACTAGTCTAGTTCATCTGTCTCATATCTATTATTTTTTTTTTGTCACTCTATGAAAGTTGCCCACATTGACTTTGCTCACTAGCAGTATTTTTTTCTGTTGATTAATTTTGAGATTAAAATGTAAATAAAATAATTTCTAACATACTACACTAAGTTTTACATACTAGGTTTGTTATAATATTGTATATATTCCAATGTTAATCAGTTTTTCATGGCAATGACCAAAATACCTTCAAGAGCAACTTAAGGAGGAAAAGTTTATTTTGGGTTTACAGTTTCAGAGGTTCATTCCATTGTTCTGGACCAGAGGTGAGGTAGAACATCATGGTAGAAGGGCATGGTGGAAGATACCTGTTCATCTCATGACAGCCAGGAAGCATAGAGAGAAATGGAGGATCCAGGGATAGATATAGTTCAAGGGCTCACTCCCCATGACCTACTTCCTCCAGTTATGCCCCACCTGCCTATGGTTACCACCAAGTCATCCATTCAAATTATTAATCCATTAAATTTATTAATCCACTGAAGAGGTTATAGCTCTTGTAATCTAATAATTGCACCTTCGAACATTCTGGGTCACTTAACACGTGAACTTTTTGGGTGACATTAAAGGGCCACTATAGCATTTCCTTACCTTTTAGCAATGGATTTGTTCACTATAAATGGAAAGAGCCAACTTAGATAACAGAAATACACATTAGATAATGGGAATAAATGTAAATAAAAACCTCATTTTATAAGGAACTTCTTATGTCATTTGTCTGCCAGGTATTGTTATATATTGGTATCTATGCTTCCAGCAAATACTGACATCTTACTATGAGTCATGCACTAATAACATTGAGAATGAGGCAAAGGACAAGATTGAAGAGACAGCAACAATAAACTATGGCCCATGGGCTAGAGCTGTCCCACCACCGATTTTTTTAAATGTAACTTTATTAGTGCATATCCATGACTTTACATTTATGTATTGCCTATGATTTTTCTTTCATACTATAAAGGTGGAGTTGAGCAGTTGGGACAAAAACCATTTGGTCAGAGATAATTATAATATTTACCATCTGGCCCTTTATAAAATGTACTTTTCAAACCCTGGAATAGACTCTTCTGGAGTTTACTTTGTAGCTGGGATGTATTGGCATGGGCAGAATAAAAGGCAAGTAAATAAGATCCTATTGGATGGTGTCCAGCGATTTGAGTAGAAAAAACCCAGGTGATGTATTAGACAGAGTAGCAAGAATTTACATCTTTTTTTGTATTGGATGTCTTTAGAAGAAAGATATTTGAGGCAAACTCTAAATGCAAGCAAAAAATCGAGTACAAATAATCTCGAGGTAATTTGCTTTAGGTAATACTGTAGGTGTAAAGTCCCTGAGATAAGAACTCACTCAGCATATTCTAAAAAGAAATTCTAATAAGAAGAGAAAACACTAATGAGTCGGAGTTAGAAGGAGAGATAAAATTAGAGGACATTTCAGGGATTGGAATACTTTTAGGTCTTAAAGACTTGATAAGAAACTGGGGATTTTCTCAGTACAATGGGACTACAACAGAACAATTTAGCTTGAAAGAGATATGATTTATCTCATGGCTTACAAAAAATGTTTCCAAAACACCAATTCCTGACAATATGACTTTGTAAATCATTAAATTGTTTTGATAAAATATTCTCCAAATCAATAGCCAAGATTTATTTAATGGCAAACACTTTTGTCATTAATTGTCCTTTTAGTCAGGGACAAGACAAAGATCTTACCACTTTTATTTAATATTATTTGGGAAATTCTAGGTAGTGTTATAAAGTAAGCAAGATAAATAAAAGCATCAATATTGGTGGGGAAAGTTAAATTTTTTAAGTGCAGATAAAATGATTGAAAAGTAGCACAGACAATCAATTACAAAGTAAACACACTGGCATAGAAGCATATTTTCTTTCATGCAAGCAAAAACCAGTTTAAAAGTATCATATAGAAAAATCCAATTAAAATAGCAATAATAAATATAAATTGCCCAGAAATACTAAAGAAAGTACTTAAGGCAGCTTATGAATAAAAATTCCTAAGTCACATAAAAGGAAGCTTGAGAAGAGAGGCTTTGAATTGCCAGGTTGAAAACCTAAGTGTTGTAAAGCTGGCAATTTATCTGGAATAAATTGGTAAATTTAAGGCAATCTCCACTAAAGTCACATCAGGACTGAATCATAGAAAACAGATTGTAAATATTCGGAAAGCCTAGGAAAGATACGAGCAGCTTCATCAGCAAACTAAGAAATGCACACTTTGGAATATGATACATTGCCTAACTGGCAAGGATAAATATACAAATGCTTATAACTGATGCAGGGAGAGAGGCTCAACCCTAAGAAATCCATATTTTTAGGGAAAGAATGACTGGTTTGAGGAAGTTCTGTTCCCTATGTAAATTTGATCATGAAGAGGTATAAAGAAACAGTATATAGACTTAGAATAAAAGTTATTATCATTGAACTTTTAAAGTGTTTACTGCTATACAAAAATTCTGCACTATCTTTGTAAAGGAAGTTATGAAATAACCCCTGCTTTATCTTGTAATAAACAATACAGACAAGGTCAGTCCATGACAATTATTAGCAAACAAGTCAACCCATAATATTAAAAAGAAACAAGTACAACTTTATTGAGGCATAATTTGTACACAGCTAAATGCATCCAACATTAGACAACATTAGACGTTTCTACACCACATTACTTTATCCACTCACCTGATGATAGAAATGTGTGTTGTTTAGAGGATTTTTTTTGAGTATTATTTCAAAAGCTGCTATAAACACCTGTGTACAAGCATTTAATTGGATATTTGCTTTCATTTTTCTTGGTTAAATGCCTAGGAGTGGAATTCTTGGATCTTAGTAAGTGCATATTTAACTTTAAAGGAAACTGTCAATTGGTTGTCAGAGTGGTTATATTGTTTGATATTCTCCATCCTTGCCAAAAATCACAGTGTCAGTCTATTTATTTTTGGCTCTTCTAATAGGTGTGTAGTGGTATCTGCCTACATTTCAGTGTGAATTTCCTTAAGAACTAATAATATCACTCAGTTATTCATGTGCCTTTTTGGACATTTGCCTGTTTTGTTGAAGTGTCCAAATTTTTGCTCATTTGAAAATTAGTTTATTTAATTACTTAACTTAATAATTAAATTATTTTATGTAATCTGGACATAAATCTTTTGCCACATGCAAAATATATTCACTGTCTTAATAGTGTTGCTCAAAAAACAAAGTTTTTAATTTTAATGGAGTCCAATTATACTTGTTTTCCTTTATGGTTTGTGTTTTCTGTAATCTAAGAAATATTTACATACTTGAAATGTCTGAAGATTTTTCTCCTTTCTTCTACAAATTTTTAAATTATAATTTATACCTTTAAGACTGATTCATTTTGGTGTAATTTCTGAGTATGGTGTGAGGTAAGGACCCAGGTACGTTCCCCACAAAAGGGATATCATGCTGTTCCAGTACAATTTATTGGCTGATGTCTGAGCTGGGCAGTGATCACCATGGCCATATTTTTACTAGGGTGGCCTCCAGATATTGATTTAGCAAGGTGACCTCACCATTTCTACTCAACACAGGACTGATTGATTACAGACCTACAAACTAGGCAACTCCCAGAGCTCACACAGGACACAGGACTCCATCAAAGGAAATATTTTGATCTGTCTCTGTGTTGGGCTGAGAGAGACAGGTTCTCTTTATGGAATTATCTGTTAAAATACTTTGCCCATTTTGAGCTGGGGATGGTGCATGCCTGTAATCTAAGCAACTCAGGGGGCTGAGGCAGGAGGATCACAATTTCAAAGCCAGCCTCAGCAATTTACAAAAAAAAAAAAAAAAAAAAAAAAAAAAAGCTTATTTTGTTTTGAAAATTGATTTGTTTTCTAATGATTTGATTATATAATTTGTTATATGAAATGAATTTAAGTCATAGTCTAATAACCTTCACTACCCTGCTTAATCTTGTTTTCTATTTGCTTCTTATGTGTATTTCTCAATATGTTGTTTGTATTCTTCTTTCTTTCATAACATCTGCTCCTTAGAGAATCCAATCTGTGAAAACTACCCATTCTTCATTGAATTAATTTGGCACCTTTGTTGAAAAGCAATTGACCACATAACTATGGTTCAATTTATTCAAGGATCAATACATTTCAATACAAAACAATGATTACCGTAGTCTTCTAGCAGTGTTAAAATAAAGTAAGTTAATATTTTCTTTTCTTTCAAAGTTTTGGATTTCTTTTATTGATTGGTCCTTTTAATTTCCATATAAATTTTAAAAACAGTATTTCAAATGATTTTTATTTCTTCTTTTTCTATTGAGTTGCTTGATTTTCATACACATTTCCACACATTAGGTTGCCATCTTATTTATTGAACTTTTTATCCTTAAAATTTTCATTTTATTTATTTTATATCTTTTATGAATCTCTGCATTATATTCATGTTTTCCTTAAACTCTTAAGCCTATTTACAATAGCTATTTTAATACCCTTATCTGCTATTTTGGTTATCTCTGATATTTCTGGATCTGTGTCTCCTGACTAATTTTTCTACTTGCTATAGGGCCATATTTTTCCTATATCTTAGCATGTTTAGTAATTTTTTATTGGATACTTAATATTTCAACCTTTCAGCAGATTTAAAGCATCTTTATTCTAGGGCTAGTTTCGTCCCACCACTAAGATATAACAACTCTTTTGGTGTGTTGAGTGAAGGCCCCAGGATTCATTGAGAATCTCTGCTCAGGCTATGGGGAATTCGAACCTCCCTGAGTCCTGCGTGGGCTCTGGGAGATGCCCAGCTTGTAGGTCTGTAATCATTCTTTGCACATTTTTCTTTACCTGAACTTTACCTTACCCGTCATTTAGTCACTAGCAACAGACTTCAGGGTATTGCTCTGAAGATTTGGGCAGCATTTTGTCTGAATAACGTCCTCCTCTCTGGTATTCTGCCCTGCAAATTCAGTCACTTAAACTCTTCAACTTGCAGAGGCAATCATTTTCCATGTAGGATCCCCCTTCTTGGACTACATCCAGAAACTGCTTTCATGCAGAATAACAGGGTGATCACAGGCCTCACCTTCCTTATTCCTCTCGCCTTACTTATTCCTTTTGCCTCAGGAGGCTTAGTTCACACCATTCATTGAATAAAATTAAGTTGTCTGGTTTATACTTTTATCTTCTGAGGTGGAGATATTTCCAGGATTTGGGGAAAAAGAATGCTTATAAACTGTTGGTGGGAATGTAAATTAGTACAGCCATTATAGAAAACAGTATGGGGGTTCCTCAAGAAAGAAAAATATAACTATCATATGATCCAGTTATGCCACTCGTGGTGTATAACTGAAGGCAATGGAGTCAGAATACAAGAGAGACCTGCATGCGCCTTCACTGTGGCGCTCTTCACAATAGCAATGCTATGCAATCAGCTTGAATGCCTGTGAAAGATGAGTAAAGAAAATATGGTATATATACACCTGGGAATATTATTCAGCCATAAAGAACAAAATCATGTTACATGCAGGAAAAGAGTTTGGGCAAAGCAGCTCACTTACATAGAGAAGCAAGCTCTGGAGCTGAAGACAATGGGATCACTTGAATAAAATTATAATGACCTCCTGAACTATGGAAAATCATATTGTGGGATAGATTGTGGGATAGATTGCATCCTTTTCATTTACATGAAATAGCACGTATCCATCGAGATTCCCAGCTCCCTATGGTCACTAAGGAAAACTTCCTCAAAGCAACATGTGGAATGGCATCAAGTGCAGGGTGACATCATAGGATGATGTAAAAAGTGCCATCTCATCTGGGGTTTTAGAGATGATGACATAAATTGGGTACTATAAGGCTGGTGTAAACACCCCCACTCAGAGACTAGTCATTATGGCAAAGTTTCTGTTTTGTGCTTTCCATTTTCCTTTTCTGCTCCCCTTTCTCTATCTAGAAAGCAAGAACTGTTAGTTACTTAATTAGTTATTGACTGAGGGTTATTGTATATGAACAGAACATGTCCAAAGAATAAGCTATTTTAATAAAGAAGAATAATTATATATATAAATATAATTTTTCTTACAATAGAATACTGTACAGTCATTAAAATGAATGAGGTACATTTACAACTGTATATTTGAGCAAATATAAGTAATATCAATAATAATAGGTTATCACAAACAGAGAAAGAGATGAGGGAATATATCATATTCCATGAGCAGTGGTCATCTCTATAAGGTGGATTTTTGAGTGGAGGTTTGCCTTTTCAAATTATTTCTTTAATGTTTGAATTTTTTATAATTTGGTAATCAGAAAAATACTAAAATCAGAAAAGGACTAAAACTCAAGGAAACTGGCAACTTTGCCTAAGTGAAGTCTTGTCTGGTAGATCTATAAATCAAGAAACATAAAAGCCATCAACTGAAGAGTGTAAGTGTTTACCCGGTGTTTGATTAATAAAGGTGACCTCTATTTTTAAGAACGTGAAGCTGAAACATGAGTTCTATCTTCTGATTCACAGATATTGATGATCTCACTTCGAAGGGGTTAACAGTTTTTCTAGGGAAAGGAAAATGAAATCTTTAGAGTGATTGCTAAGAGGGAGGAACGACTGTAGTAAGAAGTAAAGATGTGTTCCAAGACACAAGTCCATAATTGGATGAAAGTATCCAAAAGCCAATTTTGAGAAGGTGACTAATAATGGAGGGAGCAGCAGCAGTAACTGCTGCCCAACAGTGTGTGGAGCTCATTGTGCAGCTTACCCCATTTCATCTTCACACTGCTTCTGTGAGGACACAGCCTCTCTGAGTGTCCTTTGTAAAAAGCATCCTCATAGAGCTTGCTGTGAAGATGAACTGACGGATGGGTGTCAGCCACATAACGTGGTGTTTGGGACCTCATAAGGACTCACTACAGGACAGCCAGAGTTGTTATCATCATCCCCATTTTACAGATCTAGAAATCCATCTGAAGCTTGTCCACTGTCTGAACTTGTCTGTTTGCACATCTGTTTCAATATTTATGTGGAACAGTGACACCTTGGAGTCCAGTATTGACTCCCTGAATGTTACACCTTTTTGAATGATTGTTTTTCCAGCGGTGATGTATCAGGATGTTTAGTGAAGACTTAGATAAATGTGTTAGAGGTACATTTATTATTAGGGTTATCAACAAAGGCAGCACTTTATCTAAAGAAAACACCATGTTGTATAGACAGGTTTTTCATTTGAAATGTGTTGCTCATAGACCAATTCCAAAGCACAAAGTGATCATCTTGTTTTCAAAGTCTGGGAGGAGCGGGCAGCATGTTGTCAGCACAGTGAATCTGGCACCAGTGACAGATGGCTCAGCCTAGGGCTCTGACCCATTTCCTCCTGTCTGCTGCTTTTTTGGCCTAGTAACTTTGCCAATGCAAAGGGAATTGCTCCAAGGAAGAGCTTATTATTGGTTGGGGCAGGGCAAAGTGGGCCCTTTGTTACTACTAATTTGTAAGGATAAATTAAGACAAGGTACCTTCACCAGGGGAAAGTTATACTGGATGTCTGAAGAAGTCAGAGAGGCAGAAGGAATAGAACAGGGAGTGCTTTTGGCCAGAGGTTCATTATTCTGAAGCTGGCTGCCTGGCCAGGAATCATTTTTTTCTTTTTTAAACAGGCAAGTCCATTTGCCATGTGTGTCTTGGTGGGAAGTGCAGAGCCATGGCAGGGTAGGGTGGTGCTGACTCTGGGTTCGTTTGTCTTGAAACAAAGTGATATCCTGGCTCCGCATGCTAAAGAGAAACTCCTGGCTCAGTTATTCAGATGGAAAAGATGGCATCTGCTGCAGGAGAGGGAGCATGGTGTGAAAAGGGGGCAACGATGGGGCTCACAAAGCAGATCTTTTAGAATCAGTCCCGTATGCCTGGCACACAGGGAGAATCATGGTGGGAAGACAAGCTTCCCTTGAATACCACCCAAAACCTAGAGGAGATTAGTTTGACCTGCTCATTTCTCCTGTCTGGCACCACCATCTGCTTTGGGTCAAGTACACGGTGGAACACAGTGATCAGGATATCACTGTGTGTGTTGCTCTCAGTCCACTGCAACCAAGAAGGAAGTTGAGGCAGAAAGCATAATCTCAAGTGTCAGTCACCTATATAAAGGAAATGTCTATTCTACAAAATCCCTGGACAGAGGGAAATCTTGAACTTATTCAAATGACTGGGGCTTGAGCACCCATTCACTTAACCACATACCAAGAACCTTGTTCTCTCCTCTCATCTGTGCTGAAAGGCAGACTTCTGAAACAGCAAGAGTACAGTGCAAACGACTCTCCCTACCCAGAGGTCAAAATTTACCTGGTTTGGGGAAATAACAGAAAGCAGGTGTGAAGAAAGAAAAGCAGACAGGAAAATCAGAGCAGTGCATCAGTAGGGAGGTTGTGCTTGCAGGTGAGACCTGGAGTTTTCTAGAGTATAAGGCCGTATAGATACTCTATAACCATTTAAATATTTGATGATCTCAACATAGAACAATGGCTGTCAGTGGTAGAAGGACAATCCAATAATAGTTTTGAAATATGTATTTATTTTTATTTTTCTATAGGTTTTAGTCCTACAGCAAATATGTTAGTTTCTAAATAAACAAAAACCCTTAAAACAATTTGCACAAATTGGTAGCTATAAAGGAAAAGAAAAAAAAAATAGTGAGTAATTGTCTGTATTTTCCAGGCTTATCAGAAGAACTGAGATTATCTTCTTTCTTCCTCATGTGGCTTGCCTCCCCCATCCGGTTCACACACATTGTTCCCAATCAGCTTTCGAGAATATATTTGTGCACATAAGAGTGGAAGAGTACTTTGGCAATCTCACTGATTTTAAATGAGGGATTTTGTTTGCTCTCTTAATGCAATTTTACAATAGTTTACCAGGCAGCATCTTTGAGTAACATCAAAATGTGATTATCTTCCAGGACTAGGTGAAAAACTAGAAAAAACAGGCTTGCTGGGAGATTGGACCAAACCACAGCAGGAAGACAAAGCGACAGAATCTCCGCTTACACAGGGCTCCTGTGATTGAAGATCAATATGCTTATGGATGCTGCATATACATTAGTCTTGACTTTGTTTTAAAAGAGTAAATTCAGAAATAAAGTACTATGCTTTGACTTCATTATTTGTGTATTATAAATGCTTTTTCATTTTCTGGTGCCTTGAAGCAACAAAAGATGTTGATAAAAACATGTGTTTTTTTTTCCCCTACCATTTAAGAAACCTAATCTGTGGAAAATTAAACTGGCTATTTCTTTCTGAGCCTCTTTTTGGATATTATTGATGCATATTTCTTATTTGAAACAAAAAGAGAAAAATGTTTTCTAGAGCATCCAAAAACACCAGGGTTTTATGACTGATTTGATTGAATTTCTTTTAGGAAAACAACATTGCAATTGCTGGAAATTAACAAATAGATGAATCCATTAAAAATCTTCCATTAAGTGGAGGGAAATCATTTCTCTATTACAAAGAAGCAATGATAGCAAAGATGATTGTGCTTTTAGTCAGGGACACTAGTGGTAGAGAGAAGACAACACATTTCTCTTCCTTATTAAGATCACAAAGAAAACATCTCTATATAATACTCTGAGAGAATCGATGTGGAAGAACTAAACTTGAAGAATTGCTTCAGAGATTGCAAATGCATCAATGTCAGTCAATGGAAAACTCATTTGACCCTTTAGAAGTATGTTCTTTTTCCCTTTTGACTCTTGGGCTCCAGTGGGCGGTTTGCACAAAAGACAAACTAGTGGGCGTCTAAGAGAACAAGGAATGGTACAAATCCATGCATTAAGGCATGGCTTTGATCTAGCTTTACAAATGATTTACCATTTCCATTGGATTGTCCCTATGGGAAATTGGAAAAATGTTTCCACTGGCGTCTGGCCTAGTGCTTGTTCCTTTCAAGGATGACCATCTCAGGAACACACCTGCACTCTGAGCAAAGATTTTGTTCCCCCGGAACAAAGGGAAGGCAGAAAGACATTCTGAAACATTCCAATCTGCTTGGAACATGCCACATATTAACAGACCCTGTTGTGTGTTAGATCATTCTAATCACAATGTCTGCTAATGCCTTCTGTGAACAGGAACCTTCGTAACTTCGGCAAGGGGGACATAATGAAATTAACAGCTTTTACTAGATCTTAAGAATATATAACTGTCATCAGCAAGACAAATTTTTACATCAAAAACATATTTTTGGTAAATAAATACAGGAAACTGCTTTTATGTTCATCTGAAAAACAGGATCAAAACAGAGATGTATAAAACATTTTTTTTAGAATTAATTTCCAGCTTTATGTACAAAGTTCATGCAGAGCAAATCAAGCTAATAAAATTTCTGAGCAATGAATATTTCTAGGGGAAGGAATTATCAAGAACTGAGGAGGGTCTTGGATTTCATTCTATTTTCAAGTCAACATAGTAGTCTGACAGTTTCATGGATGCTGGTAGAAGACATGAAAATCCCGGGTCAGAGAAGAAGGTCAGTTTGTTACTCACAGCAATGGCAGTGGCCAGTTTTTGCATTGTGTGCTGATTCCTTCAGCCTCTGTTCTTAGGGTGATGCAAAGAAAGCCAAATGACACCTGTATTTAAAGAAGAGGAATTTTGATGTTTGAGTACCTGAATCTTTTGAAAGGGAAATAAGTACCCTTTGCTTTTGCCTTAGTTGAGATATTACCTTTATTATACTAAATAGTAGTGAAGTCTACCCTTTGATCCAAAGCATTATTTCTACTTTACAGGGCTATTAGCATAACTACCTTTAGCCTTGCAGTGGAATATTTTGTCTATCTCCCTAGATTTTTATGTGAACATACTTGAAATAATAGTCTGAAAAAAAAATGGCAGCCAGTGACTCACTTTCAAGATGTACAGAAATATGAGAAACCCATGAGGATATATCTCCTAACTGAAATATATGTTTGAAAGATGTGACATTAGGCCCTGGTCTTAGCCATTAGCATTTGACTTTCTATGACCAACTATTCATTCATTCATTCATTCATTCATTCATTCATTCAGTGAGTCAGTGAGGCACTCACTCATTGAATTAATGAATCAGTTAGTCAATTCAACATTTACAGAGTGCTCGCCATTTGCGGTGCATTATTTAAGTAACTAGAAATAAAAAGATGAATAGAGTTGAAGGTATGTCCTTTAGGAATTTATATCTAGTGAAAGAAACAGTGATTAAAATGATGATGATAATAATAATGTTCAGCAGAAATAATGCTGTATTTTTACCACCGTTTTCTCCTGGGAACACATTATGATGACATTTTCAGACTTCTCATACTTGCATAGGGTGGGGCCATGTGACTTTGTTCTGGTCTATTGGGTGTGGTCATAAGTGATGTAAGTTAGTAACAGAAAGGTACTTTCAAAGACACCATGGGACAATGACTCTATCTTCTCCTTCCATGGGACACAGCCAGAGCCACATGAGATTTGTATGAGCAAGAAACAAATCTTTATTATCTCTTCTTTGTAAGTATGATAGAGAATCACAATAAAAAAAGATATACTAAATGTGATGATGGATTTTTTTTGTTGTCATAAATAACTTCAGGCAAGGATTCTGACTTGATTTATAGCTCTTAGCACAGGATCTGGAGGAAAGAATGTATATATCTTTCAAATCAAGGACATTGCTATAGTAATTAGGAATATAAAGTAAAGAGGGAGGTTTATTATGTGTTTTTAGTGTTTTTTAAAATAAGAAACAAATAGGTTCACAGGTGAAATAAATGCATCATAGGGAGGACTAAGGTAATGCTTTAGAAAGAAAGGTCTTGAAGGAAGGGTAGAAGGATGAAGTCTAAAAGACCTAGTAAACAGGTAGAAAAATATCAGCTTCTCCTTGCATGGTCATTTGGGAAACAGGAGGAGCAAACATCTGAAAGATATTTTGGAGGAGAATTGGTTTTTATTTGAGGTAAGAGAGGTAGGGAAAGTACCTAGAGGAGACATTTAGAGGGAGATTCCAGGCAGTGACAGAAGAAAATAATTGTGTTATCTTTATCATGCACTAAACTCTTGGATGGAGCATTCACAAATATCTCACTTACTGCATTTTGCATTCGGTAAGGTAGCTACCAACATCCCTACTATTTTATAGGTGAACTAACTGTGATTCATAGAGGTGAAGTAATTTACCAACATTATACGGCTAGTGAATGTCAGAGCCAGTGTTCAGGTGTGACCTGTTTGACCCTCTGCTGCTTCTGCACCTGAATAATGTGATAGAGGAGACAGAGGGAACTGCTTATGTCTGCACTGGGGGAGGAGTTAACACAAGTTGCCTATTAGTGGGGTTCATGCTGCATTGCTTATGTTGGGGAGGAAAGGAATCTGCTAGTCAATGTGCATTCTGCACCTCCACATAGATCCCAATAAAGTTTTAACAAAGTTTGAAAACAGGAAAATTGGTCAATTAACTAGTATAGAAGTCAGCTTTGAGTGGCAGTTTAAGCATCACTCGGTTATAACTGCCGAAATGTGGAAGCCAGTACAGAGAGGCTTAGAAAGTGATGCCAAAGCTTCAATATCCAGCGGTCCCTTTGTCTCATTATCCTTTTTTAGAACTTCGCCTGACTCCTTTGCCGATGGAGGCATACATTGCATGACCCCAAGACCGGTTTAAGTCACGGATGTGAGTCTGAATGAAAATTTTGGGGAACGTTAATAGAATGATTACAAGGACCTTCAGAATCATTTAAAAATCATTTCATTTGTTCAGATAAGTTATACTTGCCATTCCTAAGAAATACGCGTTCACAGTAAATTCCAGAAGTAACACTGAGTTCGCTTCCAGAATGGAATGGAATGCGTATCGGTAGTGACATTCACACCCATGCAGGGGACCTGGATGGATGAGGTAGAAGGGGCCTGATACACATTTGCTGGAAGGGGCCTGGAGCAACACAGTGAGCTCTATTCTGTGTTGGAAAGGGATCCTGGCTTATGAGTAAAGGAAATTCATGACATGGGTGTGGCTATTGTCCTATCTACCTGCCTTAGGAACAGTGTATTGTTTTTTCTCAAGGCACTGCTTGCTCACTGTGTTTGTTGATGCTGGTGAAATTCAGGTTAAAGTCATCCATTTCTAGTCCAGCATCCTGACATTTTCACAGCTACCCAATGAAGGGACCCTTTCCTGCTCTCAGGGATATACTGTTCCCAGAAGTGTTCTCCAGGATGGCAACATGTCTGAAAAATGGCTTAGAAATGAGATCTACATGCTGAGTGCAATTCCTTGACTGAAAGAGGCCAGGGTCCTCTTAGAACACTAACCAGTCCCTCAAAGGGCCTTACCTGGTGATTTAGGGATTGTGTAGCTTCCCTTTAAAGAGGCAGAGAGTCTGAGAACTTTCCTTGTTTCAACATCTGCTTTCTTGTGTGGTCTAAGTATAATAATTCTTAATTTTTCCAACTTGATTCTTAGGATTTGAGTTCTGATCCTGGCCTGGTTAGCTTCCTTTTGACTGAGAGAGTGCTCTGGTGAAGTGCCACATGCGCCAGTCTTGTGAAGGGTTCTAATTCTGGGCTTTGCCTGGCCCTCCCAGGGTGTGTTCTGTGTCCCACTTCTGGCATTCATTAAAAATCCCTGACAATTTAACACCACAAATATGTATCAAGAATCTGCTAAGTCTCTGCTTATCTCTACAGTGCGTTCAAATCATCTGAGTAAATCAGTCCTTTAAAAATTTTTATCAATAGCTTATATTTAGAAATGAAGTAAACTTTTTAAAAAAATATAATCTATACACTTAATACACTCTACTACGCTTACCAGAGTTCCTTTTAAAGTTCTTAAACCTTATAATAATGGGAAGTATTCTTTTATTAGTTCTGTAGTCCAAGGTAACAATGCAAACTTTGAGGTGTCCAGCATCACGCATGGCCACTGAGCCCCTACATTCCTATATTCCATCCAAGATAACCTCCTTCCAGTTTCTCAATCAGACTGCATTCCTACTACTTTGGTTTTATTTTTTCCATCTTTGTAGTGTCTTTTTCTGGGAAGACTTCCCTGACCATCTCCCTCTCTTCCAAATCTGATTTTGATCCCTCTCATTTGTCCTGTCTCCACACTTCTTCCATCAGACTTTATCATTGTGTATTGTGATAATTTGACTTATGTTATGCCTATTTCATAATTCATACACTCCATGATTGCAAGATAGTTCATATCTTGAATGTCACCCTACGGTCCATGTGGTAAAGGGTTAGTTATCCAGGTGTCCTTGAAGGGACTGTGGGGCACTACAACCTCTTCAGGTTTTTGCACCCTGGCCATGAGGTGGGTGGTTTTGCTTCACCTTGTGATCCCATAATGACACGCTTCTTGCAACAGATACAAAGCAACAGGATCAATCAGTCCAAGTCTGGAAATTTCAAAATATGTGAGCAAAATAAACCTTTCTTTACAAGTTAATTATCTCAAATGTTTTGTTGCAGTGACAGAAAACTAACACAACAACAATAACCATTTCAGTTTTACTCTTTATATTATCATTCCTGCTGCAGCTAATGGCTGTCATTGACAAGTGGTCATCAAATACTGGAGGATTAAGTGAAGGTCTAAGAAGACCTGCATTTGAGCCTACAAATATCTGTTGATTCTACCAATAATAGTTTCAATAGTTTTGAAGATAAGATCTTGCTTAGAGGGTTATTGCTAGGATCATACAGGATAGTATAGGCAAAAGTGATTTTTAAGCTCTAAGCATGCTAATATGTGTGTCACTCAGTTTCTTAACCTTGTTGGCATTCCAACTGCCATATGTTAATTTCTGCTCCATTACATGTTGCCTTTAGACCTTGCTTGAGTTTCTTTCATGTGCAAATGTTTTTCTCTTTTCCATGCGTTCAACTCCAGGTCTGCGAACATCCCAACCATATTGTTTACCAATCCCAAAAAATGAATTTGGAGGGGTTGGGGATATAGCTCAGTTGGTAGAGTACCTGCCTTGCAAGCACATGGCCCTGAGTTCAATCCCCCAGCACCACAAAAGAAGTGGAGGACTCCGTGGAAAGATTCTGGACATTTTGTTACTCATGCATTCCTTGGTGGCAGCAGGGCAGAATGGAGGGCCGTATTGCACCTACAAGCAGGGAAGATCTATGAGATAGTTGCCATACCTACTGTGCAGATGGATTTCTTCAGACGTTTTATGGGTACATTATTTACAACCAAGGTCCCTCTGCTTTGATTTTTATCTAGAGTTTGGAGGTAAGAGAAATGACCAGCTTCCCCTCATCATCATATTCTTTCTTTAGTCCTTCTTATCTCACTGCAAGTTTTCCCAGGCACTGATTAGTGTTTATCCTAGCACCATGGAAATTATATTTTATATAAGATTTCACTTATTTTTTCTTTTGCAATAGCCCCCTACTTCTTATCACCCCAAGAAAGTTATAGAAGATTAGGGGAGAGGTTTAGTGACCTATCAATTAGTTTTGTTTAATAAGTGCTGTATCAAGCAACTATTCAATCAAATTATAATCTTATTCTAAGAATTTGTCCTTTTCTATTTAACACAGTTAATATTATATATAAACAGAAAGTCTTAAGTTACTTTTAGATAAAAAAAAGTTACCTCCTATCCCCTTATCTGGAGCCTCTTATTCCAGATCCATAGATATTTCATTTCTGTTATTTGAGCCAATAAAAATGGCACTTATGTGGATTACTCGATTTCAAAAATAATAGAGTTTTAATGTATAGTAATACAATGAATTCTTTTAAAAGTAGATATTAAACTTATTTTTTAATAAATACTTACCATTGTTAAATATTTTTTGAAAGAGAGAGCATATTGAATTAATCAAAGGTTTTGCCTAACTTTCATTAGGGATCAGACCAAAATTCCCATCGTGAAAAAACTATAAAGTTTAGATAAAATTTATAAAGGAAAACAAAATCATAAATGAAGCCCCAGCTGTTTAAATACATTACAGGATAATCAAACAGAGAGAATTTGTGGGGTCATTATTTTGGAGAGGAGGAAAACATGTTGAAGTAAGCAATACAGGTCTATTGCTTCCTCCCATTACATTATCTACCAGTTCACACTGGTTGCTATAAGAGCTGAGCAGAGAATGTTGAAAGCATAAAACAGGGGGTCAGGCAGAAACAAATGGTAAAGTGTAGAATTTAAACTTCAGTGTAGCACTTGCAATATCCAATGCAAATTGAGTAAATAATGCAATTGACTGACAAAGCTCTTCAGACTGCATTAAGTGACAAAACCTCTTTTTTTAAACATTTGTTTATTTATTTATTTCATTAATTTTTTTTCAGTGATAAATATTTTAAAAAATTGCTTTCATACATGTATATAGGGTAATAACATCTGTCTCACAATCTACTGTCCTTCCAATCACCACTCAACCCCCCTCCACATACTCCCTTCTGTACAATCCAAAGTTTCTTCATTCTTCCCTACCCACCCCTCACTATGAATCAGCATCCACTTATCAGAGAAAACATTCAGCCTTTGTTTTTTTGTGGGGATTGGCTTATTTCACATAGCATAATGCTCTCCAGTTCCATCCATTTATGTGCAAATGCCATAATTTCATTCTTTTTTAAGACTGGGTAATAGTCTATTGTGTATATGTACCACATTTTCTTTATCCATTCATCTGTTGAAAGGCATCTAGGTTGGTTCCATAGTTTCACTATTGTGAACTGGGCTGCTATAAACATTGATGTAACTGTGTCACTGTAGTATGCTTATTCTAAGTTTTTTAGGTATAAACCGAGGAGTGGGATAGCTGGGTCCACTCCAAGTTTTCTAAGGAATCTCCATATTGCTTTCCAAAATGAAAATCTGACCCTTAACTGTTTGTGAAAGATACAACTTAAAATAAGAACAAATAAATGTTAGATCAGAAAACAGTGGAAAATACATTATACAAACATTAACAAAAATGAAATTTGCTTAGTCAAATTAAATATCAGATGAAGCAGATATTGCAGGAAAATGAGTATTATTCATGGCTGTTATGGTTAGGATGTGAGGTGTCCCCCAAAAACTTACATGTGAGACAATGCAGGAAGGCTCAGAGGAGAAATGATTGGGTTGTAAGAATCTTAACCCGATCAATGAATTAATCCCTGATGGGATTAATTGAAGTAGTAGGGCATGAATGGAGGAGGTAGGAATTGGAGTGTGGTTTTGGGGTATATATTTTGTATCTGGAGGGTGAAGACTGTCTCTCTGCTTCCTGATGATGCAAGCTGCTTCCCTTTGCCATGCTCTTCCTCCATTTTGTTCTGCCTCACCTCGAACCCCAAGGAATGGAGCCAGCCTTCTATGGACTATGATCTGAAACCATTAGCCCTCAAATAAACCTTTCCTCCTCTACAGTTGTGCTGGTTGGATCAAAATTCCCCACTTCATGGCCAGAGAGCAAAAAGAGAGAAAGAGAAAGGGACTGGGTTCTCATTATTCCCATTGAGGACATGCCCCCAGTGATTCAAATACCTCCCACTAGCACCCACCTCTTCAGTTCCTACCACCTCCCAGTGGTGCTGCACTGGAGACAAAGCCTTTACCACATGGACCTTTGGAGGATACATAAGACCTGGATTAGAGCAATAGCACACAAAATCTTTGATTAAAGTATTTCCACTTCTGGGTTTATTTCCAAGGCAAATGTTTATATGTGTATGTAAAAAAAAGCATGCACATAATGTTCCCAAAAGATTTTTGTTCATAATACTGCAAGCAAGTAAAATACCTTCAAAGGACTGGAGGAGTAAATTTTGATACATTCCACAAGACATCTAAGAAAGAGTAAATGTTACTGTGAAATCGAGGCTATATCCCATAGACATAATATTGAGTGCAGCCAGACACACAAGAGCACATTTACACCACTTTGTATTATTACATTTATTTAAAGTTCAAAAACAGTCAAGACTGATTTTTGATGATAGACAGTAGTTGATCAGTTACCTGTGAGGTGGAAATGACTGGGATTCAGCACAATGGAGATCCGTGAGATGCTGGTAAAATTCTTGATCTGTGTGATAGTTGGATGAATGCATGTTCCTCTAGAAGTTCTTTGAGCTGTGGACTCAAGAGTTGTACCCTTTCATACATGTCTGCTCTACTTAGAAAAAAGCTTCCAAAAAACAAGTCAGCTATACTTTCTGATATATTTGGTAAGTGTACCTATTGGGATAGTTCTGAACTACTAAATCTTATTTGCAGTGACAAATGTTTTAGCACTTCTATAGATAAATGACTGATTACTACATACTTTGAGAATTTGGGTTCCATAATAAGCTACCAGCAAATCTATTTTAGCAGATGTTCATGAGTATATTTAGTGCAATGAACATTTATGTTTTCAATAAAAGGAGATATTTGTGTTCTTTTAATACATGAATTATTTACTTCCCATATTTCTTTCATGAGTGTATTACATTCATTTATTTTCACATGCCTCCAGGAAAATACAATAATCACAATCCAACTCTAAAATGATGTTTTATGTCAACTGAGGTTCAGTGGCTGACCATCAGTTTGCCTTGGTGTCGTGGTATGTGCCCATCCCTGCATCTGAGCTCTGTGTCATAGTGACCCAGAGGAAGAGATGTCTTCTCTCTTTTATAAGCTGTGCTCTGTTGCTGAGCACCTGTGATGATTATTTTGTTCAGGGAAGTTGAACATCCAAATATTTAACTGTCTAACATTTATAAAAACTCTTCTATAGAAAGGAATAGGAGAATAAAGGGGGAAAGAGCTGAATTTTGAATGATTTTAGGAGGTAAAAAACTCTCAAACATCATACCTAAATAAATAATCTTCCACCCACAATCTGCCTAATTATCTCCCTGTTCCTTTCATCGTAGAGCCCAGTCTCATTAGACTTGATGGATTTTCTTAGAAGTCTCATCTAATCACAATAGTTTCTGATTTAACCTTTTATCCTGCAGTTCTGTTTCAGTATCTTCAGAGAAACAAGACCTGAGACCTCAGAAAAGCAGAGTTAGAGGAACAATAAATAAATAATTAATAAGCAAATCTCTAATTCTTTCACACTCCATGCTGAGAAAAAAACTCAGCAATCAGGGATTAACTCTTCAAAACTATGTTTTGCTGCTTTTTGTGAGTCAATGAATCAGTTACTTTGAAAAATGTGTTTCACACTGACTTTTCAGTGAATGTTAGTATTCTAAGGTTATAGGCTTTTAGTTTTGGTAAATATCTGTATTTTTCTATATGTATGCTAAAATAACATGCTGTGTTAGTCAGTTGTCATTTGTTATGGTTTGGATGTGAGGTGTCCCCCCAAAACTCATGTATGAGGCAATGTAAGAAGATTCAGAGGAGAAATAATTGGATTGTAAGAGTCTTAATCCAATCAGTGAATTAATCCCTGATGGAATCAATTGAAGTGGTAGGGTGTGACTGGAGGAGGTGAGAATTGGGGCGTGGCTATGGGGTATATATTATGTATCTGGAGAGTGGAGTCTTTCTCTCTTTTTCTGCTTCCTGATGATGTGAGCTGCTTCCCTCATACTCTCGCACCATTATGAAACACAGATAAAGAGAGAGAGAAGGAGCTTCAGGGAAGACAAACCTTCCAGGGCATACTCCCAGTGACCCACTTCCTCCAGCCATGCCCCCCTCCTTCAGTTACACCCACTTAATTCATTTAAACTAGAATGGGTCAATGAGGTTACAGCTCTCACAATCTAATCATTTCACCTCTGAATATTCCTGCATTAACAAAAGGTTTTTGGGGTCAACTCAAATTCAAACATATGCAATGGAAAACATTACAGAATAGTCATCCTACTAAAAAACTGAGAATAAATGAAATGCTGTTCACAACAGTTTCCTTGTTCTAATCCAGTCCTCAGAAAGATACACAGAGCAATTGCAGACAGAAATCATTTCCCTGGATTTATTGCTGAGGTCAGATATCCCCTTGCAGGCTCAACCTCATTGCCTTTGTCAATGAAATTAAAACTGAAAGGTAGGATAAAGATTTCTCTCTCAGATTCTAAGGCTAAGCCTGCTATGCATTCTTTTTAACCAAGAAGGCTCTCAGTAGAGTATAAGCTAACTTGAGTTTCCTTCTGTTCTCTTAGATGTAATGAGATATATTAAAAGGAGGTTTAAACATTTTTAATGTGCCTGAAGCAACCTTTAAAATCAGCCCCTTCTCCTTTCCTCTAAGGGACAATTTTGTGTGATCAATTATGGAGTAGGGGGGCATGTGAGCAAGTTAAATGCCCTTGTGGAAAACAATGTTGCAACTTAAAAAAATCTATGTTGTAATTCCATTCACAATAGCCTCAAAAAATTAAATAAAATATGTGGGAATAAATCCAACCATGGAGGTGAAAGATCTCTACGATGAAAACTGTAGAACATTGAAGAAAGAAACTGATAAAGACCTTAGAAGATGGAAAGATCTCCCTTATTCATAAATAAGCAGAATTAATATTCTTAAAATGGCCATACTTGGTGGGGGATAGAAAAAGGAAACAGTGGAATGAATCTGACATAATTTTCCTATGTATAGATATGAATACACCACAGTGAATCCCATTTTTGTTTACATCCATGAGAATGGAGTCCTACTTAGAATAAGATATATTCCATGTTTGTATATCAAAATGGATTCTATTGTCATGTATAACTAAAAAGAACCAATAAAAATTTTGAAAATTTATATTTGTAAGGCAGTAAACATAACTGCAATAAACATTTCTTACCATGAAAAAAAATGGCACTACTAAAAGTAATATACACATTCAATGCAACCCCCATTAAAATTCCAATAACATTCTCCACAGAACTAGAAAAAATAGTCCTAAAATTCACATGAAAGAATAAGACCCAGAATAACCAAAGCAATTCTAAGCCCAAAAAAAGCAGCATTGGAGGCATCACTATACCTAACTTCAAATTATACTAGAGTTATAGCAACCCAAACTGCCTGGTACTGGCATAAAAACAGACATAGACCAATGGTACAGAATGAAAGACACAGAGACAAACCCACATGGATAGTCATCTGATCCTGACAAAGGTGTCTGAAACATCCATTGGAGGAAAGACATCCTTTTTAACAAATGGTGCTGGGAAAGCTGGTTAATCATCTGTAGAAGAATAAGATTAGACCCTTACTTCTGACTCTGCACAAAAATAAACTCAAAATGGACCAAAGACCAAGGAATGAGACAAGAAACTATGCAACTTCTAGCAGAAAACATAGGGTCAACACTCCAGCATATCAGCATAGGCAACAACTTTCTCAATAGGACCCCTAAAACTCAGGAAATAATGCCAAGAGTCAATAAATGGAATGGCATCAGATTTAAAAGCTTCTGAACAGTAAAAGAGACAATTAGGAATGTGAAGAGAGAATGTATAGAATGGAAGAAAATCTTTGCTAGTTACTCTTCTGACAGAGAATTAGTATCTAGAATATATAAAGAACTCAAAAAACTACACAGAAAATCAACCCAATTAATAAATGGGCAAATGAATTAAACAGACTCTTCTCAAAAGAAGAAATACAAATGATCAACAAATATATAAAAATGTTCAACAGCATTAGTAAATAGGGAAATGAAAAAAAATTACACGGAGACTTCATCTCATACAAATCAGAATGGCAGTCATCAAGACTACAAATAATAAATGCTTGAGAGGATGTGAAGAAAAAGGAAAAATTTTACACTTAATGAAAGGATTTTTCTTAGAGGCAATTTCATTTTAAATAAGGAAGGAAAGTATAATCCTTAAACATAATGTTAGGAAGAGGGCCTGGAGATATAGCTCAGTTGGTAGAGTGCCTGCCTCGCAAGCATAAGGCCCTGGGTTCAATCCCCAGCACTGCAAAAAAAAAAAAAAAAAAAAAAAAAAAGAGTTCATAATGTTAGGAAGGGTGAGGAAGAAATAGAACACAGAAATGGGTAGTAGGGGGCAGTTCATATGGGAGGCATTTGGAGAACTGCATTTTCATGGTTCTATCTTGGTATTTTAAAGTATCTGAAATCTGAATAAGTTATACATTGAGATGAAGTTACATGATTGATGTATTAAATGTGTGTGAAAAAAGACAAAAATGATATCAAGTCTATAGGTGTGTTCACCTCCTAGTTTCTATAAGTTTTATCAACTAGTTATTATTAGGGTATCCCAAACCTTCTATTGAAGGAATAAATTTTATTTCACTTAAAAGATATATAGATAGGTAGGTAGACAGATATTTTAGTTGTCGATAGACCTTTATTTTATTTATTTATTTATATGTGGTGCTGAGAATTGAACCAAGTGCCTCACACCTGCCAGGCAAGTGCTCTGCCACTGAGCTACAGCCCCAGCCCCCTCAGTTAAAAGATTTTTAAGAGTGTAAAGTAGATATGGTAATATCAAAGTTGATATGGTAATTCCAAATTATTATCTCCATCTATATGAAGTGAAACTAGAGAAAGGCAACTAGAAATGCTGTCTGCAAACAAGAACATCTCACTCTCATATAAAGATTTCATCTCAAATCCTCACCTCAAGACGTCTTCAAAATTATTTATTTAAAATTATAAGATTGGAGGCAGAATTTGAAGAAGTAGTTAGACAAAATGTTTGGATTGGTATAAAATTATCTCCTCAACATTCTACTTAAAAGCAAAGAATCAGAATTTTGGGGTGAGGCAACAAATTTGCACAAAATAGTTGACATTTTAATGCACATGTGTCCTTGCATTTTTGTATTTTAGGGTTACATTTTAAAAAGTAGCTGAAATAATGTTTTGTTTTAAAATGTTTACTATTTTATATTATCCTTATTTTATATATTTGGATTGATATTCTTCAAAAATATTCTATTAATTTTGTTATTTAATAAGTAAGAATTAGAATGTATGTTGAATAATTAAATATTCATTATTTACATTTTTACTTGATTTTTTTTTCTGTTTAAAATCTATTCCAGTTTTAACTTCATTGGATTTTTAAAAAGCTATCATGAATTCAGAACATGTACTTGAAAAGATGAAATACTAGTGTTGGTATGGTGTTTCAAAATTACAATGAAAAAATTCTAAAATGCTAGCTTGTTGTTTTTCTGCAATGGTTCAATCAGAAATTCATGTGACTAGCATTGAAATGATTAATCATAGGTTTCCATCTCTTCTTGTTGTTCATTAAAGCCAAAGGCATCTAATAAACTGAGGGAAGAGGGACATTGCAGCAGGTATCTAATTAAAATAGCCTATAATCTTCTCAGCTGGTATATCAGCCAAGGACCAGTTGGAGGAATAAGAACCACTTTTTTATTATTTACAGAATACTTTATTATTTTCTATATCAAACCCATATAGCTAAGACCTTAAATATTTAATACAGTGTTACCTCTGTACAAATGGAAAAAAATTAAGTTTAATGTTTCTAGACCAATATGGCTGCTAATTTCTGTACAAAACCAAGTCAACACAGAAAACTGGGATGCTTTTTCCAAAGTTGACAGCACAGCTGAAGTTTCCAAAAATTCAAATTTATATATGTACATATATGCATATATTTATATTTATATAAAAAGACCAATAATAGCAGTATATTATGCATTAATAGCAACAACAGCTTTTCCAGGTTCTTCAGTCATCTGAACAAAATTATAGAGACATCTAGCACATTCCATTAAAAAAGGAGGGGGTGCAGAAACAAAACCAAAACAAAACAGCAAAGTTCTGTTACCGTTGTGATACCTGGCACCATTTTTTTTAATTAGTATCGCGATCATCATCTGAAAAGAAAACATTCTAGAGTAACATCATTAAAAACAGCTCTGATAAAGCACAGTCACTGCTGTGTACCATAAAGCAGGTACAAGAGGTTTTACATTCGCAGAGTATGATACAGTACAGTCTTTACTATATAATACTAGAGGACACAATTAAACAGTCAATTATTTGAGACTTGATTCTACTTTTTCAACTGAGGGTCCAAAGGATGGTATGACACAGCTCTTTGAAGAAATGTACTTCCTTAGGATTTCCTTTCATTGGTGGCACAGTTCCAAGTACTAACTCTCTTCATAAACCTGAGCTAAAAACTCTTAAAACAAAAAAGTCCAGTGGTGGTGGGGGGGAGCAAAACAAAACAACCACTGGATTCATACAAAGGTGACCAAGTAAAGGCAAGTGTTATGGTTTGGATGTGAGGTGTCCCCCAAAGGCTCACATGTGAAGCAATGCAGGAAGGTTCAGAGGAGAAATGGTTGGGTTGTGACAGTCTTAACACAATCAGTGAATTAGTCTTCTGGAGGAGATTGGAATTGGGGTGTGGCTTTGGGGTATGTATTTTGTATGCAGAGAGTGAAGTCTCTCTGCTTCCTAATCACTGTGATGCAAGCTGCTTCCCTCCACCACCCTCTCCGAAATGATGTTCTGCCTCACCTCAAGCCCTGAGGAATGGAGCTGGCCTTCTTTGGGCTAAGATCTCTGAAACCATGAGTCCTCAAATAAACCTTTCCTCCTCTATAATTGTGCTAATCAGATCATTTAGTCACAGTGGCAAAAAAGCTGACTAAAACAGCAAGATTCAACCTAACTAGTATTTTACCACATCTGTTGTGTTTGAATGGTGATCGCTCCATGTAAGGAAGGAGATGCCAAGTAGCACTTTGAAGCTTCAGACCACAACCAAAACAGAGCATCATTTCAAACAGACGCAGTTGCCATACACTGCTCATTCAGATGTGTTCAAGGATGTGGATGTCAATATTTAATCTTCTGCTCACTCATTCAGGAAGAAGGGGAGGTCAGTTACTACTATACTTTGATTATGTTAAACTGAATCGTCATGTTACAAAAATAGTAAGCTGCCATAATAAAAAATAAGGCTCCTCTCTCCAGCACCAGTTGTCTTTAGCTTTTCACCTCCAAGTCTACAAATGCCATAACCATATCCAACAAACACATGGGAGCAAAGAACCCACATGTGATCTACTGGCCGGGTCTGCCACATTGTTCAGGCTGAGCTACTCCTCTGTGGTGTTATTTCCTCCTATTTCTGGTGTTTCATCTGACCATAAAGATTTTTAGGTCTAAATTATATGCACTTAAGGAATATACGCACATATTCATATATAGATTCTGACTGAAGATGCATGGCCATCAACTGAACAAACGTTATATAGGAGTTCAAGCTTGCAAAGCCTGGTTTTAACTGTGCAGCAGCTGGGTGTCAGAGCAAATCACTCTTAAGTCCTTGTGTATCTCCAAGCTCAAGAACTACTTTGATAATTTCAAGTGAAAAGTTGTTTCCTATGGAGAATTAGATGCTTTAAAAAATTACTGCCAACTTAACACTCCCCCCGCAAAAAAAAAAAAAACCCCAATCAATAAATGGGCAAAGGACCTGAAGAGGCACTTCACAGAAGAAATATGAATGGTAAACAAATATGTGAAAAAATGTTCATCATCTCTAGCAATTAGAGAAATACAAATTAAAACTACACTGAAATTCCATCTCACTCTGGTCACAATGGCAATTAGCAAGAATAAAGTAATAATAAATGTTGGCATGGATGTGGGGAAAAAGGCTCACTCATATGTCGCTGGTGGGACCAAAAACTGGTGCAAACACTCTGGAAAGCAGAAAACTTGGAATGAAATCTCCATATGACCCTTATCCCACTCCTTGGTATATACACGAGAGACTTAAAATCAGCATATTACAGTGACACAGCCACATCAATTGTTTATAACCAAGTTATGGAACCAACCTAGGTGCCCATTAAGAAGAATGAAATTATGGCATTGGCCAGTTAATGGATGAAAGTGAAGAATATTGTGCTAACTGAAGTAAACCAATCCCAAAAAACCAAACGCCAAATATTCTCTCTGATATGTGAATGCTAACCCACATCAAGGGAGAGTGGGGAGGGGAAGAATAGAAATTCATTGGATTAGACAAAGGGGAATGGAAGGAAAGGGTGGGGTGGGAATAAGAAAGGCAGTAGAATGAATCAAACTTAACTTTCCTATGTTCACATATCAATATACAACCAGTGAAATCCACACCATGTACAATCACAAGAGTGGGATCATAATTAGAATAAGCTATACTCCACTTATGCATAATATGTCAAAATTGTATGTATATCTAAAAAGAACAAATATAAAAAGTAAGATCTTAGCCACAAGTAAAAAAAAACATGAAATTTCTGCAAAACCTGAAAAATCATGTTCTTGATGCTGGGATTCAATGAAAGACTTCAAGAATAAAAGGTTTAAACTGATCTAGCAAAACAGTTGTCCTCTATTAAAATCAGGAAATTGGGGGAACGGGTTGTGGGGGGGTGCTGGGAATTGGTAAGTTCAGGGGCAATTGGCTACTGCAAGGCAAGATCAGGAAGCTCCTGGCTTTACCGCTCCAACTGCCCCTCCACACCAATAACGTTGGCAACTAGATGATAGGAGGCTGATTCCATTTGCCACCAACACTCAACTGCCTTTTGACACTCACAAAACTAATGTGAGACACTAAAATGTCAATGGAGAAAGACATATGTCTCTATTTCTTTGCTTGAAACTTTAGAAAGCACCAGAGATTACAGTCTCTGTCTCACAACTGCCTCTAAAGCTTACACAAATGGGTCAAAGTGGCAGAACCAAAATCATACCCAGAACTCAGTTCTGAGTGTAGGAGATTTGTACTATTTTTGGTTTCCCAAAGTCTATAGTTCAGCAAGGTGCAACAGCAAAAATCACAGTTGAGCAAATCAGTTCACCAAATTTACCACAGCTGGATCATAAAAATATAGCATAGTAAGTACATGTTAATATTGATTATTATGACCTAATAGGGAGTTACCAAGAGACCTATATCCACTTGTATGAGATATGTAAAGTAATCAAACCCAGAAACGGAAAGTGGGATGGAGGTTGCCTGGAATTGGGGAGGAAGAGCAAGAGCAAGAGCAACTTTTAAAGAGAAAATGTTTATTTTGGCTCACTGTTTCGGGGATTTCAGTCCATGATTACTTGGTCCTGTTGTTCACCAGTACCTGGTGGAACAAAACCTACTCACCTCTTGGCTAGAAACAAAAGAGAGAATGGGGAAGAGACTGGATCCCACACTCCCTTTAAGGGCATGCCCCCCAGTGACCTAAAGAACTCTCACTAGGCCCTGTCTCTTAAGGTTGCCATCAGTTTTCAACAGTGCTACTCTAAGGACCAAGACGTTAAACACATGGGCTTTTTGGGGACATTTTAGATTCAAGCTATCATAGCAAGATCTATGTATAAAGGGTAAAATTTGATTGACTTAAATAATAATTGCCCTCAAGTTAAATAGAACCCCTACCCTGCAAGCTCTAGTTGTGAACAAACCTGAGTGTTGCTACCATAAATATTTTACTTAAGCTGTTTTGCTTATCCAGAACTTAAAATGGCCAAGGTGATATTTTCAAATTAGTCGGCCCAGACAAACAGATACAGCACAGAAGCTGAAAGCTACTTGCTTGATCACTAATCTGTGAAATTTGTCATTCTTGTTTTTGTGTTTTACAAACACATCGGAAAATTTAAATTACATGAAGAATGGAAAATGGATGCGGTAGGAAGAATATATTAGATCTTTGTACTTCAATACTGTACGTGTAAAAGAGTCAAGCACCTGAAGCATAAAATTTTAAAAACCATCTCAAGATTGTAAGTATCTGTAATTCTTAAAATTCTCTGCTAGTACCAGTGAAATAAATAATTCTTAAAAACTTTATATCAAGAATTCAGCATTGCATGAGTTTTTGTAGAATTTGGGGGATGATTTTTGTATGGAGAACAGGGATAAAATGGGTCATTTGATTATGAAATTTAACAGATTTTTATGAATTAAATTAATTTGATGTTCAAGAGTCCTGTATTATAAAGTCTACATAAAATTCCTAGAAATAATTGTTGTTTTATTTGTAATTTCCACAGAAGATTTTTTTTAAAAAGTTAATTTCTAATTCTCAGATGGTGTTACATATTTGGAAATGTCAAATGGAAATGATGTGGTCTATGGTATATAATCAGAATCTATATTTTACCTGGTCTTTAGAGAACATGGAATTCTATTGCATTGTCTCATTTGGTCCAAGTTTCTGCTTTTTCCAAGGATATGGCTAATAGCTTTTAAAGAGGAAGTTTATCCTCCTACCCCTCTCTGGGATAAGTTCTTAGCATATTACAAAGGAGAAACAATTTCCCAAATGTTCCTGACCTCACCCCCTCAAAGGTTATATTTCTAAACAAAAGACATTTTAGTATGCAGATAAAGATTTTGCACATGTTTGGATCTCAGTAAAACTGAATGCAAAGGTCAAGATTAGGATGATCTCTTTAAACCCAATGGATTCCCTAATATTCATGTCTGTTTTATTCTTTAAAGATATGACAATTTCCAGAGCTGAACCAGACAATACCAAGACTCTGTCTTAATCACAAACTCTTAGAAGGAAAATGGAAAATTCAGTCCATTGCATGGTATCCAGATATCTGGATGTTTGATATGGGACACCAACACATCTGGATGATGCTGTCTGTGCCAGAACTGTGGGTGGCAGCAGAAGTAGGGAGAGAGAAGAACCAGGATGTAAGAGAAGGAGGGGAAACCAAGGAAGAGGAAGAAGGGAGCTGGGTGGGTCAGACCACACACAGGAAGTTCCAGAATATTCAGGGCCAGGAGGAGAGGTAGGGCTTATGAAAGGGCGGTGTATTCAGGTCAATGCTAGGTGGAAATAAAGGCTAAATACCTCTAATATTATCAGCAGCACACCTAGAGTTTTCAAACCTTTTTATCAAATGAAATGTCAATAAACTAGTTTAATCACCTTCATTCTATATTACTTAAGATTCTTCATGTTTTCCTGACCTACAATTCAAAGACCAGCCTTTTGCCCAGAGCCCCCTGCATCACATGATTAAGGGGGTCCAAGGGCATCCAGGTACCACAGATAGTGGGAGTCACAGTAGAGGGGATCAAATCTTTATCCTCAAATTATAAATCTCCTTGGAGGAGTGGCAAATGGAGACACCGAGGGTTTAGCCAGTTATTAGGGTAATGCCAACCTCATAAATGAGTTAAGAGACATTCTCTTTGCTTCTATTTTCTGGAAGAGATTGTGGAGATTTAGTAACATTTCTTCTTGCAATGTTTGGTAGAATTCATCTGTGAAATGATCTGAGCTTGAAGTTTTTTAAATTTGGGGGAAGATATTAATAATTGATTCAATTTCTTTGATCAATATAGACCTGTTCAGATGATCTAGTTTTCCTGTGATTTTTGGTAGTTTTTATCGTTCAAGGAATTTTATCTTTCATTTCATCTGAATTGACTATGACATTGTTTATAGTATTCCAATATTATCTTTTAATGCTCCTGAGATTGGTAGTGATGACCTACTTTCAGAGGCAACCTCCCTCTTCTATTCTTGAATAGTCTACTTACAGATTTATTATTTTTGTTGAAAAGAACCAGTTTTTGTTTTCATTGATTTTCCTGTTATTTAGTTTTATTGATTTATCTGTTGATTTAAGATTTGTTTGTTTTTCTTTCTGTAGTTTCCTAGAGTGAAAACTTGGGTGATTGATTTTAGATCTTTATTCTTTCCTAATCTATGTATCTAATGTTATTAAGTTCCCTCTATGCACTTTTATTGCATCCCTTAAATTTTCATAAGTTGTATTTTCAGCCTTGTTTGATTAAAATATTTTTTAAATTCTCTTAAAATTTTTCTTTGATCTACTCCAGTTAAAATTTTAAATATTAATATTTAATTCTCCTAATCTTTTTCCTTGCTCCCTCCACCATTTCTTACAACCTTCAAGTATACCATATAACTTCCTTATTACACATTATTTGTTCTCTCTCCCCCCTCTCTGTTTTGGAACATAAATTCCACAAGGAAATGGTACAGGGAGCTTTGTCCATTTTGTTTAATGATGTAGTGCAAATATTTAGAATGATTCCAGATATTCAGTAGGCAGTTAATATTTGTGACTGAAGTAAGAGGCATTTTATTAAAATATTAACACATCCAAATCAAGAGGGAAAGAAGAGCATTTAAACCAGAATTTTTAAAACCTTGATATTGGATTTTTAATTTTAAATTATTGTTTTTTCAAATCCGCATTGAATTTTTGATAAAGTAAAATTTACAAGATGTCTGAGTGAAGAGTTTGTGCCCATTTGATTTCCTCTGATCAGGACAGAACATTCTTTTAACACAGTACATCAGATACATTTTTATGTCTCTAGCGTCTAACTGATCACAAATTCTGGCAACTCTGAGTCATAGCCCTATGATTTCTTGTCAAACCATAAAATTATTTACTCTGTGAATCACAGCACATAAACCATATTTTTATGTCCATAAAGAAAAGAAAATTGACATAATGTAATTGATAAAGGTCTTATCTGTCTTTGGGCATAAAAACGTGATATGAGTTTTCTGAGACATTGTGAGGGTCAAATCTCACAATGGATGTGGTAATTAGGATATGGTAAGTCTGCATGAAATTTTTAATGTCCAGAATTTGAAGAAGGAGCTATGCTTAATAGAAGTTAATAAGGAAATGAGAACTGTTTACCCTGATTAACATCACACAATATATACATGCACTGAAACATCACACGGATGCCCAATAGATATGTACAATTTTTACATGTCAATTAAAAAACTTTAAAAACCACTATAAAATATGATTACATTTTTTGAGCTATAAGAAAATTTATTGAATTTTGTAGGTTTCATGCTATTTACCATGTAAACACTGTTCTTTATAAATGAATAAATAGAAAAATGTTAATCTCTAGTACTCATTTTATTAACTTACCTGTTATAAAACACCATATATTAGAAAGATATGCTTCCATAGATACCCAACATATATTCACCAGAAAAATGCCCATGGAGGGCCTTGCACTCATGTTATTTATTTGTTTTTTAAATTTTTTTGTTGTTGTAGATGGACACAATACCTTTATATTATTTATTTATTTTTCTATGTGATGTTGAGAATTGAACCTAAGGCCTCACATGTGCTAGGCAAGTGCTCTACCACTGAGCCACAATCCCAGCCCCAGTATGTTATTGATAGAGTATCCTGGTTATTTGATAGGGTATCCTGGTAGATTAAAATTTCATTACCTGAAAAATACCAAAGAATTTTCTACTTTCATACAACTTGGTCCACTCTGTTCTTCTCTTAACTTTTTGGCTCCAGGCAAAGAGGACTATCAAAGTTGAAGGCTGGCACTTTTATAGCATGTCCATCATGGACATGGCAAAGATAAGGACTGAGCTAACATCTGTTTGATGGGTTTTTTCTCTCTTTTTGAACAACTCCATTTCAAGGGTATATTGGCCATGTGGTGTGGGTGGTGGGCGGTATGGAAGGCTGCCAACTTCATAACTGTATTTTAAGACTCCATTGCAAGCTGGCTTCTAGTTGGGTCTTGCTACAGATGGTTTAGTGGGAAAATGGAAGATGAGAAGAGAGGAAAATTCCTTTGTTGCTTTTCCTGCTTGTGCCATGTTCAGCTAACAGCTATGGCAGCCCTAAGTTTGTGGCTGCTCAGCAGGGTGCAGGCTCCTGGATTCCTGTTGAGCTGTAGTTTGCAGTTTAACTGCACCAGCCTTGCAGAGAAATCTCTGAACTGCTGCCAGGTTCTGGCTCAGAAGCAATAGTGGTATCCTAGCAAGTTACTCTTTTTTCCTTTTGCTCTTTCAGCTCCCGACTCACCTTCTAACCATCTCCCTTCACCCAGTCTTTTCTGTTTGGCAAATCTAAAGTGAGTTCTCTTTTCCTCACTAGTTTAGATAGAATACCTGGCGACCAACAGGGATCATAGAAAGCAAACCCTTAACGTGTGTGAAGACTGGGATTTGTTGTTGATTAGAATGTATCTGAACATGAAGTGACTTCATTGTCAAAGGAAAATAAGATACTCAGTATCTACATCTTGTAGTGGCCTGGGAATGTATTGTCTCTTAAATGTAAAACCAGGGTAACAACTGTCATCTGTGATTAGTTTATAAGGATTCTGAGGTTGGCTCTTCTTAACTTTACTGGAAAGCTAGAGAGAAACTAAATAACTTAGGATTTTTTTTTCTTTTAAAATCCCAGCTCCAGAAACTGGAGGTTGTAGTTTGTATATTTTCAATGTTGTTAAATGTGATTAACTTCACTTCTTTTCCAGGTATCTTGTATAGAGGTTGAGGTATTGAGAACTGAAATGGTAATGAGGACACTTGAATTTTGGGGGGTGGGGGTGGGAGGATGGCACTGGGGAATTAAACCCAGAGCCGTGCACATGCTGGTTTAGTACTCTACCACTGAGCAACATCGCCAGCCGTAATGAGGACATTTGTTTATACTGATGAGCCTAAGAAACTTAAACCCTAAATACACTTGAGTGTCTTATACTTTCAGAAGCTCCTTTTCCATATCTGAAGATTCTTCTTTCCTTGCTTGAAAAGTCAGCAATTACCTTATAGGATTCAGTGGCTTTGAAAAGAATGCTTCTTCTGTGATCCATCCATCTTTGCCTCTAACACATAAGTAGAAATAGAACTTAGCATACTTCAAGGAATTAATATTAAGGAATGATATTTTTCTATCTCATGTTAGAAATAACATGGAGGATATGTGTGGAAATAGCTTTCAAGTGGGGAGCCCAAAGAGGGGTGAATGTAACAACAGATTCTCTTGTTCAGTTGAGATGATCAGATTCCTAGTGCCGGAGGCAGAGATGTAGCAGAACTCATTTGCTAGATACATTGGCGTGCAGGGCTATGTAGCAATCAGTTTCAGCTTGCAGAGACTTTTGGCAAGAGCTAATTTTTCACAAAGTTCTAAAGCATACAGTATCAATATACTGTTATATGACAGGTAAAATTTTACCTGGAGAGAAGACTGATTTGAATCTGCATGAAGGAGAGTCATGTGCTCTTACCCAATTTCCAGACATGAGGTATCAAATTCCAAGACCTGGGTCTACTTGAATGAGGGAAAGTTGGGTTTCCTTGATGAAGGGTCTCTGGAATGCACTAATAATTAAGTACCGCAAATCCTCTTCAAATCATTCCCCAAAGGAATCTAAATTCATCTACCAGAATGTCTGTGTCCCAGAATAAAGAAATATTCAGACTTTTGTAGAATTTTAATTCCATGATTCTGAATTGTCTAATTACTGATAATATCTAATACCACTGTGGTCCACCTAGGTGTTTAAGGAGTTTTTGTGTGATTACATCTCACAGTGGTCTAGTAGGCTCAAGGCCCTATGTTATTGTATTTGCAGTTCTCTAATGCATAGTTGAAATGACATTTTTCACAGTAGGTAGAATGTCCACCATGGATTCTGTGGCTTGAGGGCCTTTACTGTAGATAAGACCAAGTGGAAACCCTTGAAAATTCCCATCTCTACTGAAATATAAACTAAGCTAATAACTTATCTGTGTGAATCAGAAATGAATTTCAGTGTCAAATAATTGAAAGTGCAGTTTTGCAAAAAAAAAGAAAAAAAAGAAATGAACCTTGGAGAATGTGGATCTTGTAGAGCCACCAGGTGATAATCCCAGTTATAAATGCTACACAAAATTTGACTTTTTTACTGGAGCAAATGAGTATAGCCTTTGTAATATGGTATGTAAGTGTTGATCTGTCAACATCAGTATGTCAGTACTTCATGCTAATTTCTAATTCAGAAGCAATAGTAGCTTTAAGTAATTCCTTTTTACTTTTACTTTTTCATCCACTAAAGCACCTTTATAACCAACTCACTTAATATTTTGTCTCTTTATTTACCAACTAATAAAGAATATTTTGCTTTTCTTTGGCAAGGACAGAAGCACCCTTCTACTCAGGAATTCTCATGTTCTCCTCATCTTTCTTCTATAAACAAACACTATCTGTTTAGAACTCTCCTGATCATCAGATACTTGAACTGCTCATTATAAACAGGGTTATCTGATCTATCAAGCCCTAAATGGGCATGGGCAGCATTATTTTATCATTTAGTAGAAGCAGGATATATGAGCATAGACTTCATTAGGTCCTGAAAATGCAGGAAAATTTCATGAGACAGTGGTTTCCAGAATTCCTACTCCTGGCTATTGTAGTCATCCCTCACGTCTAGCATGCTGTGAATATTTTGGAGCAAAGTCATGCTTGCTTCAGCAAATGACTTCTGTTCAATTGAAAAACAGCTCCTGGCTTGCTTCCTTCGATCAATTCATAGAAAAAGAAGTGGAAACTGATTTACAGGTGTTTCTACATATTATGTTGGCAGGAGATGAGTAGGCAGGAAGAAGGAGGCAGCAGTTTTTTGCAGCCCAGCCCAAGCATTTGGATGTGCCTCAGAAGTCACAGCAGTGAGAGAGTCAGCTCCTGAGCAGGGATGCAGATGTCTTGATAAGTGGTGGCAGAGCAGCCCCAAGAGAACTAGGAGAGTGTTTTGAAGTCTCACCAGGAATGTGTGTAGGCTCCTCAAGTGGAGTCTAGCTTTCTGGGTATCTGCTAAGCCGCAGCAGTGGCAGGAGGTATTGATGGCAGCAGCTTTCCTATTGCGGCACAGTCTTCTCCTCTCTCTTTTACTCTTCCAACCCTTCTTACATAACTAAAGTCAGTTCCCTGCATTAAAGGCTTTCTGGTTGAAATACCTGAAGCGGCTAATGTTTTCCCAGAACAGATGTCGGCTGATAGACCTACTAAAGTTCCTTCATCTAATTCTAACAGTGATATCAAAGGAATGTTATTATCCCCATTGTACAACAAGGAAACAATCTTAGAGAGGTTAACTTGCCCTAGAGCATAGAAGCTAGTGAGACTCCGTGTGCAAATCCTAGCCTGCAGCTGGCTGCCTTAGTGATTTTGTACAGAGTTTGAAACCACATGCAGAATTTTGTTGTTGCTTTTGTAGGCATGCGGTATCTAGGGAATAGGAAAGAAGCTGCTGTTGGTATTGGGACAGTTTTCTGTCTCAATTGTGCAAGTTACTTGGGGCCCTTTAAGCCTTTGTTGCCATCCCTTAAAAAAATTTTTAAAAGTAGTCTTATAGAGAAAGGACTAGGAAGAATTATTTGGTAAGCTCATGAATAAACTTGAAGAATGATTCCCTTGTGCTTGGCATGTGTTGTGATATTAGTCCTACACGCCTCTAAGTTGAAGTTCATAGGGAAGGTCAGCCTCCGTCCAACTCAGACTTCATTTTGTTGTGTGTGTGTTTCCAAAACTCCAAGGGAGAATTTTAGAGCAGATACTCCCTCCTAAACATCAATGCAGGAAAATGTACGAAGAACATTGGGTCAAATGATAAGCCAGAATCTTTATTTGTCCTTTTATCTCACTCCCATATGCAGTGCAAATTGAGTTTGTGGTTACTATGATTATATAATTTGTATTAAATACACATTTATTAACATTTTGGCTCATGGCTTAGGAGTTCAGCTCTGGAAAATTTCCAGTATTCCTACCAATCTTTGTCTGTCCGCCTCTCTCTCTCTCACTGACCTAAAAAGAAGTTGGTTTCTATAGAAGTCACACTGTACAGAAACCTGTTCCACCTACACACATTCAGAGCTGCCTGTACTAGTTACAGCACCCACATTTATGTTATCCCCTTTTGAGAAACCTCAAGCTTTATTATCATGTCAAAAACATATTTGCATAAAAGGTCCTGTAGTTGGTGGGCAATGTAGATTATTGCCATTTCTCTTCTAAAATCAGAAGGAACTGTATTTTCCTGAATTAACAAGAATTAGTGGCAAAGTCCATTGTAGACTCAGAGTCTCTAAATCTATAATCCTGACTGTCTCCTCTACAAAGTGCTAAAGATCAAACAGGATATGTTCCTGTTGACCACAATTCTTCCAAAGTGTTAAGAGAAGTCCGAGCACAGCGGCGCACACCTCCAATCCCAGCAGCTCAGGAGGCTGAGGCAGGAGGATCCTGGTTCAAAGCCAGGCTCAGCAAGAGCAAGGCACTAAGCAACTCAGTGAGATCCTGTCTCTAAATAAAATACAAAATAGGGCTGGGGATGTGGCTCAGTGGTCAAATGCCTCTGAGTTCAATCCCTGCATCCCCCACCCCCCTGCAAAAAAAAAGTATATCTCAGTAGTGGTATTACATGCACCTTTAATTTATATCCTCAATTTTTAAAAATAAATATTCATTAGTTACAAAATTGTTTTCAAAATAAACAACAACAAAAGCTTTTTCAGCAAAAGCTTAGGGCACTTCTAGTCTGCCCGTGGTTCCTATTTTCTGAGAGGTAACAGTGTACCAGGAACTGAAATAAAACACCATGTTCTTTTCCAAAATTATAGAAAAATGAATTGATACAGAGTATTATTTATTTCACCTTTAATTTTTCTTAGCTCTTTGAGTCTTGCTATCATTTGTTCACCTGCTAGCAGTGTGCAAAAGCAATGACTCATTTCTACAAATATTACATGTACCATGGTCCCATTTAGAGGCTCACAATGTAAGTATATTGTCTGAGAGTAAAATTTTTATTTTTCCTTTAAATGAGGTCCTTGTCTACTTCACTATTTTGTGATCTTTCTGAGAAGAATGCTATGGTTTTCAGGGGCTAGAACTCCTCAATGTATTTGAAAGATACTAGCTGACTATATTTCAAATTCCATTTATGATATTCCCTCTCTGAAGATTCTCAGAACAGTAATAAAATGTATCTGTCCTAATGTTCATTTCACATGGTCCTTAGAAATTCTTAAAGACCTGCATGTTTCCTGTTTATTTTTCTTTTTCTGTGAAATCAGTAAAGTGCTGGCTTTGGGGTCAGGCTGCCTGAGTGTAAAGTCAATTTTGGACTCTGTGACTTTAGATTCATTACTGAACAAGCCCATGCCTTATTTGTCCCCATCTATAGAGTTGTGAGGGTTAAATGGAATAATCAACCCTCCATCAAGGCCTGACACTCTTTCTTAAAAATTAAAAAAAACAATTTTTTGTTCTAATTAGTTGTACATGACAGTAGAATTCATTTATTCATTTTGATAGATAATTCATAAAAGAAGTGTAATCTCTCATTTTTGTGATTATGCATGTTGTAGGATCACATCGGTCATGCAGTCATATATGTACATGAGGTAATAATGTCTGTTTCACTCTACTATCATTCCTATCCCATACCCTTTTCCCTCCCTTCACTCCCTTCTACCTAATATAAAGTAACTCTATTCTTCCCTATCTGTCCCTTCCCCCTTATTGTAAATTAGCATCCTCATATCAGAGAAAACATTCTGCCTTTGGTTTTTGGGGTTTGGTTTATTTCACTTAGCATGATATTCTCCATTTACCAGCAAGTGCCAGAATTTCATTTTTCTTTAAATCTGAGTAATATTCCACCATATCTATATCTATATCTGTGTATATATATATATATATATATATATATGTGTGTGTGTGTGTGTGTGTATATATATATATATCACATTTTCTTTATCCATTCCTCCATTGAAGGGCATCTAGGTTGGTTCCATAGTTAAGCTATTGTGAATTGAGCTGGTCAAATGGTAGTTCCATTCTAAGTTTGGCCTGGTACTCTTCACAACTAATATTAAGGGTACACACGAAGTAGAGTTGAATCCATCTGTGTAGATTAACTGCTCTTTTAAAAATAACATTTAATGACTGAGTAGTATTCCATTGTGTGTGTGTGTATATATACACACACAGCTTCTTAATCCATTCATCTGTTGAAGGGCATCTAGGTTGGTTCCACAGTCTAGCTATTGTGAATTGAGTTGCTATAAATGTTGATGTGGCTGTGTTACCGTAGTATGCTAATTTTAAGTCCTTTGGGTATAAACCAAGGAGTGGGATAACTGGGTCAAAGGTGAGTCCATTCCAAGTTTTCTGAACAATCTCCACACTGCTTTTCAGAGTGGCTATACCAATTTGCAACTCCACCAGCAACATAAAAGTGTGCCTATTTTCCCACAGTCCCACCAAAAGCTATTATTGTTTGTGTTCTTGATAATAGCCATTCTAATTGGAGTAAGATGAAATCTTAGAGTTGTTTTAATTTGCATTTCTCTAATTACCAGAGATGTTGAACACTTTTTCATATATTTATTGATTGCCTGTTCATCTTCTTCTGTAAAGTGTCCGTCCAGATTCTTGGCCCATTTATTGATTGGGTTCTTTGTATTTTTGGTGTAAAGTTTTGTAAATTCTTTATAAATTTTGGAGGTTAGTGCTCTATCTGAAGTGTGTGTGGAAAAGATTTTCTCCCACTCTGTATGCTCTCTTTTCACATTATTGATTTTTTCCTTTGCTGAGAAAAACTTTTTAGTTTGAGTTCATCCCATTTATTGATTCTTGCTTTGATTTCTTGTGCTTTGAAAGTCTTGTTAAGGAAGTCTGATCCTAATCCAACATGATGAAGATTCGGGCCTACTTTGTCTTCTATTTGGTACAATGATACCATTTAATAATAATAGCCATCTATCTTTGACCTCTTACCTAGACCCTTTTCTGCATCTATCAAGGAATAAGAAGATTAAAATGCTGTTGATTTATTTGTGATTCTGCATTCACAATATCTATCTAGCTTCCTCTCCCTCTCTTCTTTGGTATTTCCTTTTTGGGCAAGGTCACTATATCATATTTACTATTGACTTCCAAGGCAAGTTAAGACTTTCTTACTACATGGTCTGAATTAGGCTAACAGGATGTTGTTGCTTTTCAAACGATGGCTAAGTCAGCTGCTGGCTGGTCAGCCTGTCACAATTGCAACATGTTCTATTTTTTCTTTTTCTCCTCAACAAATTTTTTTCTCCTCTGCTAGTAAAACTGAAAAATCACAGGTTATTAAAACAAAGAATGCCCAGTTAAACTGCCTATCTGTCAAGGATCTCAAATGTTAGCTTTGTGCTGCTAATGAGGTGAAAGGCAAGGTGTAATTAGCACTAATAGCTGCTTTTATAGTCCCATCCCACCTTACTCCAAAGAAAAGTCAATGTATTCCACATTTTAATAATGAGCAATGAGGGTGCAGGATGTGCTACCACATCAGGGAGTTCGTGGTTTTACCTACATCACTTCATTTTAGCTTTTCGTTCCTGCTTCTGGGAAAAGACTTGGAGACCAGCTAACTTTTGAAGCTGTTTTGAAAATGACCTTGTTTCTGTCTTCTCATTCAAATCTCTTCTGGGAATATTTTGTTCTAGGACATCATGCTCAAACCCATGGTGGGTACTCCAGGAAAAAAAAAAAAAAAAAAAAAAAAGATCTTCAAATAAGAGCTTTTAATTTCCCAGCAAAAAAATTACTAAAGAGGAAAAAAGTTTTACAAGGTGGGTGGGAAATCTTTCCAATCCTAACGTAGCAATGCTAAAAATTTCTCCTTAGTATTTGTCCATTTCCGTCCTACCTCCGCAGTATTGAGTCTGTTGGGGAAGAATTCAGATCTAGTTGGTGTTAAGTTAAGGAACTCATCTTCTTGTGGGGCTCCCATGACCTCAGCCTCAACTCATAACTAGCTTCTGTGTATTACCATTATTGAGCTGCTGTATATCCAAAATACCTCTTCTGTCTAATAAATCTCCTTTGGATGCATACAAATAACCACTAAGCACAGTGTTTGGGTGTGGGATAGGGATGTAAAGATGAACGTGACAGTTTCTTCCTTTAAAGAGCTCAGGTCAGAGAAAGGAAATGGTTGCATAACCACAAGGCAGTGATGTGTGTAATCATAGGGGCTTGGACATAGTTAAAGGATAGCAAAAGGTGGGATTTGAGAGTCTGCAAAAAGATGGAGTGAAGCAGGGAGCTTGATCAGGAGGTAGGGAACCCTGAATAGGATTCAGGTATAACTTCAGCTTATATTTAGGAAAGTAATGACAGGAGACAAACTCACAGAGTATGCAGAATTTTAGCTGGTGAAAAGACAATAGAGTGTTCTAGATGTGTTGTGTTCAGCGGTCTGACAAGTTCTGGGTTCCATGCAGGGGCCCTGAAGGACACTGGGGTAGCTAAGGAAGGTCTCAGACACATAGGTCAGAAGAGCCAGGTGTTCTTTCCCTCCAGTTCCTTACCTCAACCAGAGAAGTCTCAGTGATTCTTCAGTGGGACTTCTGATTTTATGAATGAAAGAATGGGGGTCCACAGAGATTGAGTAACACTTCCATGTGCTTTTAGCTAAGTTATCAGAAAGATAAACCAGAAAACCAAATTCCTGACTTCTGGTTTAGGTTTTTTTTTTTTTTTTCTCTAAATTGTATCATGTCATGCTCCTTCTTCCATATTCAAGTCATTCATAAATTAAAACTTTAAAAAAGAGTTTTAAAACAACAACAAAAAAATATGGCCTGAGCAACAATATTCATGGGTCACAACTACATTTTCATCAGACACATTTCCCCTGCAACATTTGTAGGGAGGGCTATTCTTCCTCCCTCTAGGAAGAAATGATTCCATGCTATTGCATAGATCACCGGGATGAACCAAGGATGTTGTACCAGGTATTGTTGCTGTTGTTATTATGCGGTGTCACCAAACTAGTGACAATGCTTGCTTATCTTTGGCATTCTCTGTAGACCTCAAGTTCTGGTTGCCTTTTGAGGCATTAAGAATTTTTTTTAAAACTTTTAATTCTTTCAGTGGTCTTGGGTATCCTACTCATTATTGATAGGAGAATAATGATTAAGGGAAGTATTAATAATTCATGGTGGTGCACACCTGTAATCCCAGCAGCTCAGGAGGCTGAGGCAGGAGGATTTTGAGTTCAAAGCCAACCTCAGGAAGTTAGTGAGGTTCTAAGCAACACAATGAGACCCTTTCTCTAAATAAAATATGAAAAAGGACTGGGTCTGTGGCTCAGTGGTTGAGCATCCCTGGGTTCAATCTCTGGCACCAAAAAAAAAAAAAAAAAGGATTCATGAAAGCATTTATATTTCTATGCTAGATGATTTCTTTTTCAGAAATGTCATCACCCATGTTATTATGCAATAGCTGCATAAAAATGCTGTCTTTGAGAAATTATGCTTCATATTCTTAGCTTAAGCAAATTAACTCAGTGGTAGATTTCAGATTTTTTGTTTTCATTTATGAATTCATCTATTTATTCATTTAAGTACTATAGTCTTGGTTCAATGGAAACAGATATATAGTCCTTGTTTTTATTAAAGTTATTTTCTTCTAAAAGGAAGTGAAATCTACTTTGTGTACAACCAGAGAAATGATAGCTGTACTCCATTTGTGTTCAATGAATCAATAAATAAATAAAAAAAATTAACAAAAAAAGGAAGTGAAAAACCTGTTTGTTTAATCATTCATATTTCTTTATTTGCTTAGGATCCATATAAATGCACCCATCAGATATTGATAATTCATGAAAACTAGTAATAAATTACTGTCTTGGTGACCAAAATTGATAGGTGAATTAAATTAATTTACATATTCACAAGGCATCATCATTAATTTCTGCTCAAAACCATGTTTGTAGTAGAGGTTTACATTTGTGCTTGGTCTCTAGGTGATATGAAATGCTACAGCTTAAGTCAAGTGAACGAATATTAGTCAAGTGAACGAATTTTAGTTACAGTCTGAGTTGTGTTCCTCTGAATTCTTATATTGAAGTTCTAACACCTAGTACCTCAAAGCACGACTGCATTTGGAGACAGGCTCTTAAAGTTAAAATGAGATCATTAGGGTGAGCCCTAATCCGATATGACGGATGTCCAGAAGAAGAGAAAAATTAGGACACAGATGGGCACAGAGGGAAGACCATACAGAAACTAAGGAAAAGTCAGACCTCTGAAAACTGAGGAGAGAGGTCTCTGAAGAACCCAACCTTAGCATCACATTGGTCTTGAAATTGTCACCTTGGGAATTGTAAGAAAGTTAAGTTTTGTTGTTTCAATCATCAGCTCTGTGCTTCTTTGTTATGGCCTGTAGGTAATATCCGGCAGGCATATGTGGCAGCTGTCACCAAGAGAGTGGTGTCAGCAACGGCCCACCACTCAGGCTGGACTGGAACGCTATCCAGTGGACTTATGATACTTGCCTGTTGCCCTGGGAACATTCCTGGTCTGAGATAAGCAGAGTTAATGACCTTTCACTGATTGGTGCAGAAGGAGCCCCTCTTCACATAAACAGCTACATAACCCTTATAACCAAAAGAAGGAGCCCCTCTTCACATAAACAGCTACATAACCCTTATAATCAAAAGCTTTGTAACAATACACCCAGGCCCTTGTGCTTGCAAGGCAGGCACTCTATCAACTGAGCTACATCCCCAGCCTACCTCAGCAAACCAATACGATGCATATGTGAATGAGGGAAAGTTACTTTTATCAATCAAAAGGCACAAGGCTGTGCTTTAATAATGCCCTCCAGTTCTCAGTGTCTTAATTATTTCTAGCTTGTGTTACATGCCTGTTTCAGGTCAGTAGAGTCCATTCATAGTTATTCTCATCGATTCTGCTGATGGAGCCTCTTCATATGGAATATTGCTGGCCAATGTGATATTGTGAAGGGAAGGGCATTTTGTTGGTTTGTTTTAAAGACTTACACTAGGAAGTGACACTTGTCACCTCTACTCATATCCCACATCAAATGAGGGATGTAGCTGCTCTCATGTGCCGGGGTGGAAGACAGCTGAAAGTATCCATGTACCTATCCATATATTCAAGGACCCCTTTTTTCACTATGGAATAAAGCACTATATTTAAAATGTACACAGTAACAGTTATATGTGTATCAAAGAAGTAAAAACTTGAAGAAATATTATTTGTGAATTGCTAATATATTCTTTTTATTCACTTACTTTAAAAAATAAGTGGCTGCAATTTTACCAATGACTTATTATTTTTTTGGTACCCGGAATTGAACTCAGGGGTGCTTAATCACTGAGCAACATTCCCAGCACTTTTTATTTTTTTATTTTGAGACAGGTCTTGATAAGTTGCTGAGGCTGGCTTTGAACTTGTGATCCTCCTGTCTCACCCACCAGAGCAGTTAGGATTACAGGAGTATTCCACCTGACTCCAATGACGTGTGACATTTAACATGTTCTTTATTCCACTTAGGATTTTCAATACTCAGTAACAACAACAACAAAACAAACAAACAGAAAAAAATAACACTTGAAATTCAATGGAAGAATTTACCAAGATAATCAAAATAAGAATTATCACAATTATCCTGAGAAGTCCAACCATAATATCTTGGTTTTAGATCTAATATTTATTTTCAATCTTGGTTTACTACATTATTAACACAGTAAGAAAGTATAGAAACAATGGAAAAATTCAAAGGAGGAAAGAACCTAGTATTTTAGATGAACACTTAATGAGCATTCACATGCCATTATGTGAATGGCATGACAACTTAGATCCTATTTAGTTCATATTACCATCCAATAAAGAATAAGATCATGTTGACAGGTGAAAAAATATGAAGCTAAAAATGTGTTAATTTGAACTCAGGGTGAGAATCTAAGCCCATATAAATACAAACCTTTGCTCTGTTCCTTACACTATGGGTCTTTCAATCTTCAGTTGTAATCTACTAGTGGGTTAAGAAAATTGTGACCACTATTTTTTGAAAGTTAATATATACAAAGTACCAGTGATTCACAAAAAATATGGATATCCCTTCTGTTTGATCAATGTACATAAAATGTTTAGTGTGTACATTTTAGATATACTGCTTTCTTACATACTGAAGAAAAGATTCTTGCAGTGAATGTTTAATATATATTTATTGAATGACACAGGGCACTCAGGGAGTAATCTAGATTACCTCCATGAGGACATTCAGGAGGTGTCATGGTGTAGACTATTAGCTGCTCACTGAAATCCACATTTTCCTTTTGTTCCTGGACACACAGCTAGATTGCATTCCCCCATCTTCATAGTGATGTGTGACCACTGGGTTGAGTTCTAGTCCATGAAATATGAATAAAAGTAAAATGTTTACCTCCTAGGTGTGGCTCCTGAAAGCATTCCATGTCTGAATACTCAAGTTATTTCCTCTTTCCACTAGCAGGAATGGAGGCGGCCCCAGCATGGGCTTGAAAGCTATGTCTTGAAGATGGGAGGCATGTCTTGAAGAGATAGAGTGTAGGTCTCTGACTAGCCTTGTGACAGGAGGAAAGAATTATGACCATTACTAAAAGTCTATGAGAAGAAATTGCAACCAGGAAAAATAAGTCAACTTAATTGATTTCCTATTGATGTCTTTCCCCAAGCTTTTCAGACTCCTTTGAGGCTTTTATTACTTTATAGGTTAAGGAAGGTAAAATCATGATTGGCTATTTTATATACATAAATCACAGAATGTACTTTTAAGTATAATAATGGTATAGTGTTCTCAAAACAAACTCAACTCAACATGCCTGAGGTTGCATTCAGCTGGACATGTTCTTCTATGAGCAAGAACTAAGAGGTTATTAGTTCTCAAGAGTATTATTTTAAGATCATGGTAAAATTGAAAGTGAGGGTCTCAGTAAAATTCCTTGCTCTGTGATATGTTTTTCAGAACAGCCTGCTTTCTTAGTGATTTTGATGGTCTTCACTTTTAAAGATTCAAAAATCTTGTAAACAATAGGGTCCCTTTTCAAGATCATTAATGATTGAGAAATTAAATTTAGGGATAAAATTAAATTTTAACCTCAATGGCTAAGAATTGTTCCAAATTATGATTCCTGTTATAAAACATGCACAGAACTTTCGAGACTTGTGAAACTCTTGATGATCTTCAAATTCATTTATTATTTCTAATTAGAATACTTTATATTTTGGTTTTGAATCGTGGGGTATGAGCATCATCCCATTTGTGCTTTTCAATCTGCCTCTGAAACAGAAGAGAAGTTGTAAGGACAATTATATGGAGCAAGAAAATTAAGAAGAAAAATTGAAGAAATGAAGTGATTTTCCCAAGACCCACCAACTGCTAAGACATAGACTCAGTCTCAAACATTAGTCTTCCTCTGCTTATACCATTTGTTTATATAAACTTCTTTGCATTTTCTGCCTTTTCAAATAAACTATCTGCCAAACAAAATGAAGAATTAAGGGTGCTATAGGTCCATTACAGGTGGGAACTTGAGATTGAAAAGATCCAAAGGGACCAATAAGGAAAGTATATTAAGAAGCAGAACTCATAATTATGTTTTTATGATTTGGCAAAATAAAACATGCGAAGTGCTTCAGAGGTTTAGAAAGTAAAGTGAGCTAATGCCGAGAGAAGCATCTAACAGGGTGCCTGGTGTATCTATTAGGCCCCCACTAAAGGCTAATTGGAGATGAATCCTCATAAATATTGTGTGTAAAACCACTTCAGCAAAACTCTTATTTTCTTGAGCAAGTAATTTACAGAAGACAAACCTCTAAGAGTTCATTATTCAATTTTGTTGATCTGCATGAGAAAAAGTTAATAAAGAAAAGCTAGAAGCAGAAAGAAGAGCAGCTCAACCAACTGGGCTCCTTTTCTATCTCCAGAAATAAACACTACCAATGGGTAGCTTTTGCATTGTGAGAAGCATATCGGAAAATGTGTTTCTTTGAAATATTAGGAGGCCTTTTCACTAATTCAAAACTGTGGCCCATGTATTGCCACAACTGTATGATTGTGGACTATATGATTCTATTGGAATAAAGTATTCGAAAGAAACAAGAACATAAGTGTCTTCTTAATTCCTCAGTTACAATGCATTTCTTGAGATTAGATTTGATTATCTGATTTTAAAAACTTGTATTGATATTACCACCTCACCTAAATGCTCACTCATGGCTGTGATTCCAAGGGCATTGGAGTAGAGTAGAATTCCAGGCAGCAGAAAAGGAGGCTTCTAGTCCTAGCTTAGCTGCTCATTACGGTGTCACCTCGGGCAATTGACTTTTCCTCAAGGAGTGTCAGTTTCAAACCCTGAAAAATGAGGCATTTGGAGACACTGACTTCAACGATTCTTCCCAAAGGCTAACATTTCCAGAGCAACTGTAATGTTGCCTTACCTTGTGTCTGCACTATTTGTTAAATATTTTGAAGGATTTGACAGATGGGCTACTTCTTTTATGGCAATTGATACCATAATCAATAATGACTTAAATATTTTTTTCTTTATTGATTTAGGAGTAAATATCCAGGGCATGTTTAGAATTGTCTTTTCTTTTTTCTAGACTCCTAGTCTTGCTTCTCAGTCTTGCAATACTGAAAGGCTTTTCATATGAACTTTGGTAGTAAATGTTTTTTAGCATCTTCTACTTTATTCCCTCTTATTTCTATTTCCCTGATCCTTGGCCTTCATAAATTCCCAGTCCTGAAAAGGGAAGAGGGGAACAGAGTAGGGAGCAGGGATACCTACTAAATACCAGCCTATAAAGAGGAAATGCCATGTGGAGAAATTCCAGGTAGAACAATCTCTCTTCCTGTAAGAAACATCAGTGCCATTCTCCTTTATGGGCAGAATTTAGTGCACCATACTCAACTGCAGTAGAGGATCTATTGACAGACCCTTTTGGGAACCAGTAGCTATCTCATTACTTACTGCAATTCAGTCCTTGAAGCTATTCAAATTTAATCTAATGCAAGTGGGTAGAAGTAGAAAGCTTTTTCTCTTATTACATTCTAGGAACTTCTTATCATGATTCCATTTCATTTCAATGAACCAGTAAGTCTGATAAACACGGTAAAAGATTATAGATTCTTAACTGGAGTTTGGGGTAAAGATAATTCTTCAGTATGTATTTAGTTTACCCAGAAGAGAGTTTGATTGGATAGTCTGTTACACTGAGCAAACACCACACAGCCTAAGGTGCTATTTAATGGAAAGAACAGCAGAAGAGACACCAAGAGGGAAAATGCTCAAGTTTGAGTGCTGCAGTGAGTTCGGTTGTATCTGCTTCCACTCCAAATACATTGAAGTCCTAACTCCTGGTAACTCAGTGAATGCAACCTATTTTGGAATTAGGATCTTTGCAGATATGATTATTTAAGACAAGTTCAAGCTGGAATAGGGTGGGTCCTTAAGCCAATTTGACTTATGTCCTTATAAAAGGAGAAGAGTGGACAGAGTAGACACACAGGTAAGACAGCTATATGAAGCCAGAAGCAGGGACCGGAGTACTGCACCGAGGAGCCAGGGTCACCAAGCACTGAAAGCATGCCCTAGGACCAGCCAGGGAAGGACCATGCCCTAGGACCATGTCCTCGGACATCCATGCCCTAGGACCATGCCCTAGAACATCCAGAGAGGGTGTGGCCCAGCTGACACCTTGATTTTGGATTTATAACCTCTAAACTGTGAGAGGAGAATCCCTGACACTTAGGCCACCTGATTGTGGTGCTTTCTTATGGGAAGCTCTAAGATACTAATATAATTACTCAAGTATGAAACTTAACTTTGCTTCTCACTACTATTCTGCCATCTTGGACAACTACAGTTTTTCCAAACTTGACTTTTCTCACTTGTAAAAGTAAATAGGAAAGAGAAAAGAAAAAAAAATGTTAAAATACACTAAAAGATAATTATAGTAACCAACCTTACTGAAGAAAAAGAATAAAATAAGAACTAAGTATATAATTTAAATAAAATAAGGAAAAAAACACTTAGCATTGAGTTTAGCAAATAGTAAGCATTTAATAAATGTTATCTAATATTATCTTGAAATGAGAAAAACAACAAAAGTAAATCTTATTTTAAAATATACCCAGTGGAGACCCTGATAATTGGTGATACTGAAGTCATAGAAGTAGGGTAATATTATGTATTAAGTGAATAATAAGTAGTCCTTTTCATTATTCTTCCTTTATAGTCAGTTCAGAGATAAAACAGTGAATCCATGTATCTACACATTCATCCCCATATCTAATCTCTCATGATTTGGTCACATAAACCATTCCAATGTTTTCTCAAATGAAAACTAAATGTAACCATTTAGCACTGAGTGTTTTTTGCTTGATGGTTTCAAAACTTAATTTTGTGTTAATTCTTTAGGGATCCACAATTGTTTTTGTTTTTCAAAAATATTCTACAGGTCTTTTTCAAATGCCACAAAATGCCTTGCTCAAATTACCCACTATCTTATGCTTTAGATAACTGAACCAAATATTACTCTGGAAGCCCAAGTGAACTTTATTTAAATAGAAGTCAGAAAAAAATGAGATCACTTCTTTTTTTTTTTTTTTCAGGTCTGATATCCAAAATGGGACATCCAGAATTAGATTCTGGTTTAATGGCATCTGAGTAGTGGGTGAAAAACATTAGAGAAGTGTTATAATGGAATAGTTTTTAGTATTGGGAGATTCCAAAGACTTTTCCAGTTCTCATTATGGTTCCCTGGCTTCTCTGTGCATTCACATGGACACATACCTGTGTTCTCACATACAAAAAGGCTACCACATTCTTAACTGCTTGCTTTCCTGTTGTGAAAAACAACTTGTAAGAGATTAGAAAGGAAAAAGTGAATTTTGTCAATGGAGACAGAATAGTAAAATCAGTAGAAATTAACAGCAATCTACAGTACAAGTCTAGAAGGGAGCAAAGTAGGCAATCAGAAAGTTTTCAAAAGATTCAAAATTAACCTGTGTACAGCAACACCTGTGTGATTATTTCCCTTCCTATGCATTAACATACAAATGAGTATATCCTGCCCACAGATGAAAGGTATTCCTTATTCCATTGTGAAAGAGTTCAGACAAAAACTAGTATCACATCTACTTACAATTAACCAATATTATCATTTTCAAAACACATCTCTCCATAATATAGATGCCTAGAAATGCATATTTTTTATGAATATTCCTCTTTCTAGGTCACTGTTTTTGAACAGTCATAAACTCAGTCTTGAGAGTAGAATCTGTGCTGCAGAGTGTTTGGCCCACACATTTTTAAATTACTGCCACAAAAACAAAGACTTGATGCAGAAATCTAGTTTTATAGTTCATTTAAAATCAGAAGATCTAACAACAGTGGGGTTTATTTCCACCTTGCCATCAACTTTGGCTAAGCAGTGACTGCCCCTTTTAGTCAGAGAATCCACTTTCCACAATCCTACCCCACTGGCTACACTTATTCTTGATTCCTACCTAGTATATATATTGAACCTTCTCTTCAGCAGCATCAAAGATGCCATCTGATGGTGCTGGAATAGACACAATGGAACTGGAGCATTCCTAGAATAGAGTAGTAGTTTCTAAACATTATTTATGTTTCTGTCAGCTATTCACGCAGCAATTGTGTTCAGACAACTATGTTGGCTGTTAGAAGAGGGGTGAACAGATCCTCCATTTCCTGGTTTCAAGGAACTTGGAGTCTAATGGGAGAAACTGGACGTGCAAATAACTGTAATGGAATGCAATAAATACATGTGTGATAAAGCACAATAAATACAATTGTAATGTGCTTTAAAGTCTATAAGAGAAACATTTAAACCATTTTTTTTTTTTTTTTTTGGTACTGGGGATTTAACCCAGGGGCACTCAACCACTGAGCCACATCCCCAGTCCTATTTTGTATTTTATTTAGAGACAGGGTCTCACTGAGTTGGTTAGGGCCTCGCTGAGTTGCTGAGGCTGGTTTTGAACTTGCGATCCTCCTGCCTCAGCCTCCCAAGTGCTCGGATTACAGGCGTGTGCCACCGCGCCCAGCTTAAACCAAATTTGAGAGGGTCAATAAAGGCCTTCTAAAAGTGACATTAAGTTGATACCATAAAGAATGTAATTAAGTTGATGTTAGAGTAACTTGCAGATGAAGCAGCAAGAGGGAGAATTTTCCTGGTACAAAAAAATAACATGCATAAATACTTGGAGATGAGAGAGATTGGTGAATTTGAAGAAATAAAAAGGCTGGGATATGGATTGTAAGGCATAGCAACTTGAATGATCATACTAACAATGCTAGATAGTCAAATAATATGCAAATCTTAAATACCCTATTAAGTAGTTACAATTTAAGTCCAAGTAGTTAGGAGCCATTAATTGTTTCAAGAAATTAAGCAAAAGGACAGTTTTGAGTTTTAGAAAAGTTACTTTTGTTTGTGGAAAGCAGATTGAAGTTGTCCAAGATTAGAAGGAATTCAAACATGAGACTGATGGAGTGATATAGGAATGACATGATGGTGATGTGAATTATGATAGGGTTAGTGGTTACAGAGACTATGGATGAATGTGAGAAATATATAGGATGTAGAATTATCTGTGTATGATAATGGTGTATGAGGCAGTGAGGCATAAAACCCAGAGATAGGAAGATTAGCTAGGATGACAGACAACACTAATTTAACACACAGAATGGGTGTGCATTGAAGGATGTTTGAAGGTAATTGGAAGGTGGATGTGTTGCCGTCTATAGGTTTCCATTTTCTTTTTTCCTCCTATAAATTTAACATTACAATAAAATGGTTCCTAATTAGCCATATTTTTCCTATACCATAACTATATCAGATTCTTTTAACTAAGATTTAAAATACTGATGTCCAAATTATAGGCTGACTCTGCTTTTATTTATTTTTCCTTAAAAGTTAAATGTGCTTACTTATTCCTTAAATTGACAGTTTTCTATTTACCCTGGAAAGATGGAGATACCCAAAGGACTAAAAATCAGATTACTACAGTGATGCAGCCACATCAATGTTCATAGCTGCTCAATTCACAATAGCTAGATTGTGAAACCAACCTAGATGCCCTTCAATAGATGAATGGATAAAGAAACTGTGGTATATATACACAATGGAATATTATTCAGCCATAAAGAAGAATAAAACTATGTCATTTGCAGGTAAATGGATGATGTTGGAGACTGTTATGCTAACTGAGATTAGTCAATCCCCAAAATCCAAAGGCCGAATGGTCTCTCTGATAAATGAATGATGATGCATAATCCGGGGGGGAAGGGTGGCAAGAATGGAGGAAGGATAGATAGCATAGAGGGAAGGGAGGGGTGGGGTCAGGGTGGGGGGATAAGAATAATAACAGAGTGTGTGACAGACATCATTGCCCTGTGTACATGTATGAATGCACAGATGGTGTGACTCTACTTTGTGTACAACCAGAGAAACAATAGTTGTACTCCATATGTGTTCAATGATTCAATAAGTAAATACAAAAAAAAAATAAAAAAAAAGAGAAAAATCCTAAAAAAAAAAGATATTATAGGGTTTGGGACAAATAGAGAAAACAAAAAATAGTGAAGAATAAGAGTGCTGAGAGCTGAAAAACTAAACACAAAAGAATTCCCAGGAATACTTGTGGGGCCCAGTGTAGGCTGCACACCACCAACTTATGGTAGCATCAGTTTATGTTTTATTTTGTGTGTGTTTTCTCAGCATGCAGCCAAATAGTGTGAAATGGACAGATAATTTGATTCATTTAGACTTCAGAATTTTCTCTGCAGAAGACTGGTTCATCAAGGAATTTGAGGTACTAATAAGAGACTAGTGCAATCATGCACCAACCAGTATAAACTAAATAGGAAAGAAAAGGAATGCAAGGGAACAAAGCAAAAGTGTAAATAACTCTGTGCAAAAAATAAAAAAAATTAGTCTGTAATGAAGTTTGTAGAAATGGACATCTCTGGTTAATGAATGTGTCCAAAGGGTGTCCCACAAATTTCTGTGATGTCTAAAGTAGGATAGAGGTAAAATTCCCTGGAAATAGAAATTTGAATAATAAATTTGAATAATAACCAAGGAAGCCAGAGAATTGGAAGGGTCAAGGGGAAGTTAAAAGCATTGAAATCATGGCTGGTCTTGGAAATAGAGAAGAAAACATTGAGTCTAACATTGCAGCCATAGTACAGAAAAGGTTGCCGATTATTGACACAAAAAGGAACGATTAAGATTATGCAGGTAAGTGCTATGACTTTCAGAAAAACTTCTGGATGGAAGAATAATGTTCTTCAAAGGAAGGAAGGAAGGAAGGAAGGAAGGAAGGAAGGAAGGAAGGAAGGAGAAAAGAAAGAAGGGAGGGAGGGAGGGAGGGAGGGAGGGAAGGAAGGAAGGAAGGAATGAAGGAAGAAAGAAAAAAAGAAAGAGAGAAAACCCATGAGCACACGGTGAAAGAATTTCTGTGTAACAAACTTATTTCATTGACAATGCACACAAGACTATTTCACTATGTCCCAGTTTCCACTGTATCGATGCACGTATTCATTTATATTGACTTACACATAGATCTATGTATTTGTGATTTTGGTGAACACATTGCCATGTATTTATGACAAGATGTCAAGATGTCCTGTCATGACTCCCAAAGTTTAAATAATGTTTAGTTTCCTAGCCTTTCTTATTAACCACTACAATTTTCTTACAGTCACAAGCCTGTCCATCTTGTTTCTATGGGACTAGGAAGAAGATTAAAGCCAACAGTTTTCAAAAGTTGTTTTGAGTAAGAAAATGAGGCTCAAAAAGTATGATTTTCCAATATTTATTACTTCAAATCATTTGAAGAATTTTTATTATCCTGTTTATTATGCTAATTTAATTGTTTCTATGATAAAGAGATCCCTCAAAGGAAAAATGCTTGTGTTTAAATAAAGTCTACTCAATCCAAATTGTACATTTTGACTTTACCTCACAAGTTCTGAGGAACTCAAATCTCAAAGCAAGTATTTATTCCAGAGTAAGTGAGAGAAAGTCACAGAAGATAGTCAGTTCTAATACCTCTACACTATACCAATTAAATGGATGCTTCTTGGTGATATTAATGACGTTGGTTCAATTTTAATTCATGTAGGTTGATGCACTCATTTCCTGGAATAAAACTTTTGGGAACAGGTAAGTTTTCCTGTTCATTTTCCCATGTTTTAACTCCCAATTTCCTTCATTTTTCACAGTAACTTGCCAAAATGAACTCCAATCAACTAGGTATCTTGCCTTACATGTGATGTATTTCTCATTTCAGGATTTTCTACCAATTCATTTTGTTTTCTTCTTTGAGGGAACTTCAGGAGAAGGTTCTAGACGGTGGAATAGAGACACCCAGCACTAGTTGGCTCCTTCGTGGGATGGAATCAGAGCAACAGGTGTATGGGTGAGCACTGGAAATTGACATCGGAAAACTGACACCCAGCAAAGGCAAAGACTAGTGAGAATAACAGAGCAAGAAAAGCAGTGCACCCCAGCACCTGGCTGGGGAAAAGGGACCCCTCCTCTTCAAGGAAGTACAGGTGGAAGAGTCACAGAATGGCACAGGAAGTGGCACCCTGCAGAGAAACAGCATGAACAGATGCCCTGGAGTCTGACAGAAGCTAGCTTTGGAGAAGAAACTCACTTCATTTCTCACAAACCTCAGATATTGCCAGGAACCATCTTGAGATGGGTCCCGTTGTCAGAGATTAAACTGCTTTGTGGATGACTGTGTGTGTGTGTGTGTGTGTGTGTGTGTGCAGGAGTGTCAGGAAACCTGGCATAATTTCATCTCGAGGTACCCATGGACACCCCTCTGCATTGACTGAGCTGGCAGTGGCCACAGTTGTGGCTCACGAGAGTGTCTCTGATACAAACACACTGAGAGCTTTATGCTGTGGGAAGCACAGACTACCATGAAGAGGGGAGTGAAGGGCACAGTGGTTCAGCACAATCCTGGCCTCTGTGATGTGTAGTGACATGATTGTGGATGGGCTTACATAGAGGGCACGTCTGAAGGTGCTGAAGTCAAGGCTAGCTGATTGCTCAGTCCCCAAATCCTCCCCTCAGCGCAAAACTTTGTGGTTCAACTTCTCCTACATTCTCTGATGCATTCTGGGGATCTGCTGAATCTCCCATTTTAGCCACACCCTGGGTATGCATACTAAAATTCGTTGGAGAGAATATTCCCCCATATGGTTGATATTTTACTTTACCTGTTATAGAGGAACAGCCATGGCTTGTATACTGCTGCAGCTAATTTGGAAATTACAATAAGCTGCACTGGGACACAATATGTGCCTCTGCCTCCTGAAGGCTTCCAACCTTTCAAGACCCATAAAGAAGTGTTTCCAAGCATCTTGGCAAGGAGAGAGTTTTGACTTGTTTTTTGGGTTTTTTTCCTCTGTATATTCTATCATTATTATTTTTATTACTTATATTTTTCCTCTCTTTCTTCTTCTTTCTCATTTTTCCCTTTTATAAATATTATTTTCCCTCTTTTCCTCTTGGTGCTGGTGATTGAACCCAGGGCCTCATGGACATTGGGCAGATGATCTGTAACTCAGATTCTGAGTTACACTTGCAGCTCAACTGAGAAGAATTAAGCTCAGTTCTAGCCACAACCCAGTCCTGTTGAACCCTGGTGGACATTACTACTTAAAAGGGGGAATATAATCTCCCTGCTGTCAACTGATTTGCAGGTAGTCATAGATAGGAGGAAGCTGTTCTCTGTCACCAACAAAGGTTGATGATATCACATCTATGTGAGTTCTCTACATTAATTGTAGCTGCAGTTGGTCAGATCATGTAGGACTAATCAGACTGAAAGTGAGTCTCACAGAGGGAGAGCTGCGATTCCAGACTCTGTTCATCCTTGTGAAGCCACAACATCTGCATCAGTGTCTAATCAGAGGACAAGAGTTTTAGGCCCTTCAACATGGCTGGAACAATCAGATAGAAGCCTCAATTGAAAATCTTGACAGCAGATCAAGTAGAAGAAAGAATATCATAGTTTGAAGATGACTACAAGAGTATCACATTCAGGCAGAAATAAAACAGTAAGAAAAATGAAGAGAACTTGACCTCTGGGACCATTAAAAAATCAATTATTCATATACTAGGCATACCAGAGGAAAAAGAGCTATATGCTGAGAGCATAGAAAACATAATCAATGAAGTAACAGCAGAAAACTCCCCCAAATCTTGGAAGTAATGCACATCCAAGTGTAGGAGGCATTTAGAACTCCAAATAGACATGACCAGAAAAGAAACTCCCCCTTCGTGGTTATAGTGAAACACAATCATGAGCTCATGTGAAAGAATAAATCTCACTAGAAGAGTAGACATGTAAGTTAGAAATAGAAAAGAATCAAACATTTTCAACACACTTAACCATCAAACTTTTAAAATGAATAAGCAAGGAAGAAATGAACATGCAATATTTAAAAAAACCAGAAGGAAATCAATAAAATAAAATCAATAACTCTGAATGTAAGTGGTCTTAATTCATGAATTAAAAGACACAGAGTGGCTGAATGGATTAAAAAAATAAGAGCCAACAATATGGGACATAGAAGAAACCCTCTTCACCTGCAAAGACATACAGAGACTGAAAGTGAAAGGATGGAAAAGACATTCCAAGAAATTGGAATCCAAAAACAAGCAGGATTAGCTATACTTATATTCTACAAAATAAATTTTAAGACAAAATCAGTTACAAAAGACAAAGGTCACTCTGTATTGATCAAGGGAACAATACATTAGGAAGATAAACCAATTATCAACATACATGTGCACTAACAAATACTACTAGACATTAAGGGTGAAATAGGTCCCAATGTAATTATTATTGATGTTTTAGTCAGCTATTTTGCTGCTGTGACTAAAAGATCTGATCAGAACAATTTTAGGAGGAAAAGTTTATTTTAGGGTTCATGGTTTTAAAGGTCTTAGTCCATAGAAGGCTGGCTCCATTCCTCAGGGTTCAAGGTGAGGCAGAACATCATGGTGGAAAAGCGTGGCAGAGGGAAACATCTCACATGTTGGTTAGAAAGCATAGAGTTCACTTACCAGATACAAATACAAACCCAAAGCCATGCCCCAATTCCCAACTCCTACAGCCACACTCTACCACTTTAGCTACCACTCAGTTGATTCCTATCAGGAGATTAAATCACTGATTGGATTAAGACTCTTATATCCCAATAATTTCTCCTCTGAACCTTCTTGCATTGTCTCACATGTGAGCTTTTGGGGGACACCTCACAACCAACACATAATAGTTGGTGACTCCAATATTTCAGTCTCACCAATGGATAATTGAGATAAAAATCAACAGAGAAATATAAAAATTAAATTATAGATCAAATGGATTGAACAGATGGCTACAGAATATCAATTCAATAGCTACATTAATTTGTATACTTAATAAATATGTGTTACAGTGATTAAACAAAGCCTTATTTCAACTGAGATAATATGGAAAACTCAATAGATTTACTGTGCTTAACTATATGCATGTCTCTGCTTTTAAATGCTTTAATAGTATTTGTTTTTTTAATTTTTTTACTATTTTTTTTTATTTTATTTACTTATTGATTCATTGAACACAAATGGAGTACAGCTATTGTTTCACTGGTTGTACACAAAGTAGAGTCACACCATCTGTGCGTTCATGCATTTACACAGGGCAATGGTATCTGTCACACATTCTGTTATTATTTTTACCCCCCACCCCGACCCCACCCCTCCCTTCCCTCCATGCTACCTATCCTTCCTCCCTTCTTGCCACCCTTCCCCCCTGCATTATGCATCATCATTCATTTATCAGTCAGACCATTCGACCTTTGGAGTTTTGGGATTGGCTGATCTCACTTAGCATAACAGTTTCCAACATCATCCATTTACCTACAAATGCCATAATTTTATTCTTCTTTATGGCTGAGTAATATTCCATTGTGTATATATACCACAGTTTCTTTAGCCATTCATCTACTGAAGGGCATCTAGGTTGATTCCATAATCTAGCTATTGTGAATTGAGCAGCTATGAACATTGATGTGGCTGCATCACTGTAGCAATCTGATTTTAAGTCCTTTGGGTATAGGCCAAGAGTGGGATAGCTGGGTCAAATGGTGGATCCATTCCAAGTTTTCTAAGGAATCTCCACACTGCTTTCCAGAGTGGCTGCACCAACTTGCACTCCCACCAGCAATGAATGAGTGTACCCTTTTCCCCACATCCTCGCCAACACCTGTTGTTGCCTGTGTTCTTAATAAAAGACATTCTAATTGGGGTAAGATGAAATCTTAAGGTGGTTTTGATTTGCATTTCTCTTATAACGAGTGATGTTGAACATTTTTTCATAAATCTGTTGATTGCTTGTAGATCTTCCTCTGTAAAGTGTCTGTTCATTTCCTTGGCCCATTTATTGATTGGGTTATTAGTGTTCGTGGTGTAAAGATTTTTGAGTACTTGGGAGATTCTGGAAATTAGTGCTCTATCTGAAATGTGTGTGGCAAAGATTTTCTCCCACTCTGAAGGCTCTCTCTTCACATTGCTGATTGTTTCCTTTGCTGAGAAAAAGCTTTTTAGTTTGACTCTATCCCAATCATTGATTCCAGCTTTAAAGAGCATCTGAGAAGATGGAAAGATCTCCCATGTTCTTGGATAGGCAGAATTAATACTGTCAAAATGGCCAAAAATGCTATACAAATTCAATGCAATTCCAATTAAAATCCCAATGACGGACCTCATAGAAATAGAGCAAGCAATCATGAAATTCATTTGGAGGAATAAGAGACCCAGAATTGCTAAAGCAATCCTTAGTAAGAAGAGCAAAGCAGGGGGTATCACAATACCAGGCCTCCAACTATACTACAGAGCAATAGTGACAAAAACAGCATGGTATTGGTACCAAAATAGACAGGGAGATCAATGGTACAGAATTGAGGACACAGAGACAAACCCACATAAATACAGGTATCTCATACTTGACAAAGGAGGCAAAAACATGCAATGGAGAAAAGACAGCCTCTTCAACAAATGGTGCTGGGAAAACTGGAAATCCATATGCAGCAAAATGAAACTAAACCCATATCTCTCACCCTGTACAAAACTCAGCTCAAAGTGGATCAAGGACCTAGAAATCAGACCAGAGACTCTGCACCTAATAGAAGAGAAAATAGGTCCAAATCTTCATCATGTTTAATAGTATTTGAAATTCAATGCTCATCTTTTTTGTAAATGACATTCAAATATTTTAACAGATTTATACATTATTATTATTAGTACTACTATTATTTCATTGTCCTGGGGATCAAATGTAGGCCCTTAGACATGCTAGGCAAGCACACTACAACTGATTTACATCCTCAGTCATTATTACCATTTTATTACTGTTATTATTACTAATCATTCTATCACTGAATAATTGCATCATTATTTTATTGTAGTTTCCTTTATGTGTTCTTTCCAACAAATTGATCTCTCAGTAGATAGATGTGTGTCTTTCATCTTCATAACCTCAACTTTCAGTACAGTACTTGGCATCCTGTAGATAATCCTATCAACAATTGCCCCCTGTACCAGTGGTTGTTAAATCACGTATTTTCCCCTCTCTGATTTCACTGTAATAACATGCTTAAGTTACTAGAGTTTAAACAGGACAATATAGAGCAGCATAGATGCCCTCTGGTTGTGACCATCCTCCTATATACCTGGTCATAATTATTTTAGAGCTCCTATTATCAGATAATCTTAGTCTATTTTCTATTGCTATAATACAATCTCTGAGACTGGATACTTTGTAAAGAAGAGATTCATATCAGCTCGTGGTTCTGAAGACTTGTAAGTCCAAAAGCATGACCCTGGCATCTGCTTGGTTTCTGATGAGACTTCCTGGTGCTCCAACTCATGACAGAAAATGGAAAGCAAGCAAGAGTATGCAAGAAAGGGGAAAGGAAGCTCGACTTTCATGATAGCTAGTCCTTTCCCACAAGACAGGAAATTAATCTTTTCATAGAGCTCCTTCCCTATGGCCAAAACACATCTCACTAGGCATCACCTCCCAACACTGACACATTGAAGAATTAAAATTCTAACACATGAACCTTTGGGGGGGCCATACTCAAACTACATCATAGGTATTACATGATCTATTTAGGAATCTATTTAAACTGAAAAAGCAAGTGTGACTTGAAGTTTCCTGAAGAATAAAGTTAGAATTCTGCAAGATAGGCTTAAATGTAAATAAATAACCAAAGAATTAATCACTTTCTTTACAGAAGTAGCTCCTGAAATACATGGGTCTATGTAACTGACACTGCTCAAAGTATATCAAGAGAAAGATAAAACTCCCCAGCAGAGCAATGTTGTATAGTGAAAAGAACACTGGATTAAGCAGCACAGGGCTCAGTCTAGTCTGATATCACAGTTGGATGGTCCTGAAAGCAATCTATCCAATCTTTCTGAGCCACCATTATCTTATTTATCAAACTAGACCATTAGAGGATATGATCTCTAAGATGCTTACAGTTTTCCAAAGCTGTCATACTTTGAAGTGCTTTAGAAAAGTGTAGAGAACTGTATAATGCAATTATGGTTATTGGGATGCAGTGAATTTGTCAGTTTTGTCTTCAGTGAGAAAAATAAGCATCATTAATTTCCTGAAGGTTAGGAAGGCATTCCAAAGTTCCCCTGGCAGCTGAGCACATGGGAAGTGTTCACTATATTTCATAAAATTTTGGAAAGAATTATAGAATTATTTATTAAACCTCTAATTTTATATTGAGGAGAGTGACTTTGGAGATATTAATTTACTTGGGTAATGTCATACTCCACAGAATAAGTCATAAAAAATTATGCTAGGATTCAGGGAAGTGATTAACTTCAAGGTAAGTAGTTCTGTGTTGCCAGTCACTGCCTCAAAGGAAGAAAGCGAGACTCAGGCAATATCACCAAAGCTAACATTCAGAGTGAAAGGAAAATAATTGCAGTAGATACAGTCAATACCTCTAATACATAGAGTTCTTACAAATCACTAAAACCTTAATCAAATAGTTGAAAAAAAATCAAACAAGAACGAGTTCCTCAGTCAGAATCAATGGTTTATGAAAAGTCATGATAGAGAATTAGATAGTTTGTGAGTTCATAGTTGAGGTTTTGGCAGAAATTGTATGGACAGAGAAAGCAAATATATCTGCAAAGTGTTAATCCCATTGAGAAAAAATTTGCCACCCTTCCATGTGGGGAGTATTCTAATGTAATCAACTTGTTATGTGGTAACTGGATGATACTGCTATTGCCCATGCCTTACTCTGTTGGAAAATTGTGTGGCTCTGTTGTTAAAAGCTCAATAACATAGCAGTGGGTCATTGCAGATCAGTCTCTTAAATGGTTTTTGTCAGGTTTCCTTTTTTCTTTTGTTTTTTGCAGTGCTGGGAATTGAACTCAGAGTCTTCAGTATGTTAAGCAAATAGTCTGCAACTGAGCCACACTGTCAGCTCTGCAGATTCATCTCAATAAATGGAAACCCATAGCTTGTTTTTTTGAGAATATGCTCTGCTGAAAATGCCCATCTGGTCATTCTGTACTTGTTTTGAGAAAGGCATTCACAGAAAACATCCCAACAGCTCCTTGTCACCATTTACCAATCTTGTTCCTTCCAAGACCTTGATGATACAGTGGATCCGTTGAACTTATTTATTTTGAAGCAATTATCCACGCTTATGTCTAGCAATCTCTTTCATAAAACAAATTGAACAGCCAGGCACATTGCTCCCAGATCTGTCCACTGGTCTGTCCACTGCTAAACGAGTGAGGCTGTAGTGCTACAGCTGTCCATTTTGAATGGTGCTAATATGTTGTGCAATGTTGCATAAAGATCTGGCCTAAGTTTTCTTCTTCTTTCAGCTGGTATTAGGGAACTTTCTGTGAGTTGGGGAAGAGGAGACAATACAGCGGAAATAGAAACCAAAACAATTTGAGCTTCTTTCTCATCCAAATTACTTAAACTTTCATGACCTGTTTATTCAGTTTGCTGCTAAGTATGCCTAATGTAATAGTTTGGAGCATTAGATAATGCCTCAATCAATGTGGCACCTTATTGCCAAAGTGCAAAAGTCTCACCATGCCTCACCTTTGGGGACCTGGCAAGGATCTTTAGCACATATTTACTTTCTACACAACTTTTGAGAATTAATAGATTTTCTGGGTCTTAAGGTTCAAAGAGCAGAGAAGTTTGAGGGGCAGCCTGGACCAACCGCAGAGTTCATCTTGCCTTTCTCTCACACTCAAAACTGACAGTAAAATGAGTTAGAGCAGGAGATTCAGCTGAGTCATGTTTCCTTCAGCAATCAAAAAGATTCACTAGGTATTATCATAGGAAGTTAGAAAAAGGAAGTTCTAGACACAGCAGTTTGTTCTTAGCCTTAGGAGATATATCTTCATATATTCCTAACCATAAGACCTCTAGAAATTTCATTGAGATAGCTAACCACTATATTTTTATGGGTTTTATTTTCTATGATCTTATTGCACCCTGATTACCAGGTCCTAACAGCACAGTAGTATCAACGAGTTACCTTTCCATGGGGGAATGTTCTGATGTAACCAACATGTCTTACAGTAACTGGATAAAACATTTTCCTATGGAATGGTGTGATGATCATCAAGATAGCCACCACATGGTGTGTTAAGCAAGCCTATTTCTACTAAGAGTGTTCAAAAAGCAAAAACATTTTATTTATTTATTTATTTATTTATTTATTTATTTATTTATTTTTTATTTACTTATTGATTCATTGAACACAAATGGAGTACAGCTATTGTTTCACTGGTTGTACACAAAGTAGAGTCACACCATCTGTGCGTTCATGCATGTACACAGGGCAATGGTATCTGTCACACACTCTGTTATTAATTTTACCCCCCACCCGCCCCCACCCCTCCCTTCCCTCTATGCTATCTATCCTTCCTCCATTCTTGTCACCTTCCCCCCCCCCCCCCCACTATCTACCCCCCTTCATTTATCAGAGAGACCATTTGGCTTGTTGGTGCAGCCACTCTGGAAAGCAGTGTGGAGATTCCTTAGAAAACTTGGAATGGATCCACCATTTGACCCTGCTATCCCACTCCTTGGCTTATACCCAAAGGACTTAAAATCAGATTGCTACAGTGATGCAGCCACATCAATGTTCATAGCTACTCAATTCACAATGGCTAGATTATGGAATCAACCTAGATGCCCTTCAGCAGATGAATGGCTAAAGAAACTGTGGTATATATACACAATGGAATATTACTCAGCCATAAAGAAGAATAAAATTATGGCATTTGTAGGTAAATGGATGATGTTGGAGACTGTTATGCTAAATGAGATCAGCCAATCCCAAAAACATTTTAAATAACTGTAGCCACATTAATTCTTAAGAGATACAAATTACAAAAATAAAAGGTAAATTTGGATATCAAATACATAAAAGGTAGGTGAAGGGGAACAAAAGTACAGTTTTTATTTGCATTTAAAGGCCAGTTTTCATCAGATTAAAATGACCTGTCTTAAGTTCAAGATGTTAAATATGAGGCTCATGATAACCACAAAACAAAAATCTATGGTAGATTCCCATGACATAAAAAGAAAGGACTCAAAGAAGACCATTTGAAGAAATCTATCAAGCAACAAAGAAAGACAGCAAGAGGAGGAAGGAAACAAACAATTTACAAAAACAGAAAGCAAATTACACAATGACAGTAGTACATCCTTACCTATTAATAACTACCTTGAGTGTAAATGAATTAAATTTTATGATCAAAAGACATAGAGTGGCTAAATGGATGAAACAAAGAAATCAAGATCCAAACATGAGCTGCCTACAAGAGATTCACTCAACTAGTAAAGACACATAGACTGTAGATGAAGGAATAGAAAAAAAAAGTTCCAAAAATTAGTGCAAAGGTTGCTATAATTACATTAGATTAAATGGACTTTAATAATTTATAAAAAGACACAAAAGGCTATTATATTCATTAAGAGATCATAACAATGATAAAAGTATATGCACCCAAAATCTGAGCATTTATCAACAATGGACAGATTCTTTAGACAAAAAATCAATAAGGAAACACTGGACTCAAATGATACTTTAGAACAAATGGACCTAGCAGACACATACAGAACACTCCATCCAACAACAAATGAATGCACTGGGAAGTGTGCACAGAATAGATCAAAATGAGTCTCAATGAATTTAAGAGGACTGATACCACATGAAATATATTTTCTGATCACAATGGCATGCACCGAGAAAGAAAAAACAGAAGGATCTTTGTAAAATTCACAAATACATGGAAATTAAAATAACATGCTCCTAAACAACCAATGAGTCACAGAAGAAATAAAATGTGAAATCATGAAAATACCTTGGGACAAACAAAAAATGGAAACACAATGTACCAAAATTTTAGCACAGTAGCAGAAGCATCCTAAAAGGGAAATGAATAGCAGTAGGCACAAGAATCAAAAAAGAAAAAGAGAGAACTCTCAGTTTCATAATATTTTCTTAAGTAATTAGAGAAAGAACAATCTACACCGACAGTCTGTAGATGAAGGAAAACAATAAAGATTAGAGTAGAAACAAACAAAACAGAGTATAGAAAAACAGAGAAACAATCAAAACCAAGAGTTGATTTTTTGAAAAAATAAACAAAATCACAAACTCTTGTCTAGACTAAGTAGAAAAAAAAGAAAATGCAAATAAAGTTAGAAATGAGAGTGAAGACACAAATATAAAGAATCATAAGAAACTTCTATAAATAATTATATGCCAGAAAGTAGCTATTCTAGAAAAATGAATGAAATCCTAGACATTCAACCATCAAAATTGAATCATGAAGAAATAGGAATATAAATAGACTCATAATGAGTAAGGAGATTGAATTAATAATAAATAATTGCCCAACAAAGAAAAACTTAAGACCAGATGGCTTCACAGCTGAATTCTGTCAAACATTCAAAGAACTAATACTGATCTTTGTAAAGCTCTTCCAAAAAAACAAAATTGGAAAAAGAAAATACTTCCAAATCCATTTTGTAAGACTAACAATGCCATGATACCAAAGCCAGACAAGGATACTACAAGCAAAAAGTTTCAGGTCAATGTCCTTGATATCTACTTCTGGGAATGGACTTAAAGGAATTGAAATCAATATGTGCAAGGCTTATCTGCATTCCTGAGTTCATTGTGGCATTATACAATAGCCAACATATAGAATGAAACCTAGTATTCATAAATGGATGAATAGATAAAGAAAATGTGCTGCATGTATATAGTGGAATACTAGTCAGTCTTGAGAAAGAACAAAATTCATCAGTTGGAAGAGCGTGGGTGAATCTAGAGGACATTATACTAAGTGAAACAATCCAGACACATAGGACAAATAGTGTAGGGTCTCACTTAGATGCGCAATCTTAAAAAAGTTTGAATTCATAGATGTAGAAAATAGAATGCTGCTTACTAGAGGCTGTAGCATAGGCAACAAGGGAATGGAGAGTCACTGGGGAACTGGTCAAAGGATAAAAAGTGTCAACTAGACAAGACAAAAATGTTTTGAGATTTATGGCACAGTAATTTATTTGAGTTCTATTACTGACTATATTCAGTAATGTATTACATATTTCAAAATAATGAAGAGAGTAAATTTCAAATACATCAGCACAGAAAATGTCAAATAAGAGGTGTTGAATATGTTAATTAGCTTGATTTAATCACTCCAAAATGTATGCATTTATCAAAATATCATTGTACTCCCATAAGCATCATATAATTATGATTTTTCAATTAAAAATAAGATACATAAAAATAAAAATAAATGCCTATTTTCCTAGTTTAAAAAAAATGGTCATCATCAATTCCCTCCTGGTATGCACATACTGCTTTATGCATCAAGAGGTTCTATCATTTTCACTCCAGTTGAATTTTGGCTGGTGGTAGTGACTTTCCTGATTGGAAAAAAGTGACATTTGGGATTTTTGAGACTAGGAAATATAAAGCCTTGTAACTTCTACTTACCTTTCATGGCATAATCTATATGAGAGACAATAATGGAGAACTTCCCAGTTGAGACCAGGCAAGCCAAAGAAAATGAATGACAAGAGTAAAAAATCCCCATCAAGTTGGGTGGTGTGTCATACAGCAACAGATCACTAAATTGGCGACAATGCTTGCAAACATTGTGCATATTAGATTATGGCAGAGGACTAGAAAGCTAATTTAGTCCTAAGCCTAACAAAGAAAGTACATTGCTGTGCTGCGAAGTAAATGAAACTGTTTCTAGTGGTCTTTCTGACAAATATAGGAGAAAATGTCATGGCAGATCACTGGCTGCATACCAGGTACCTGGTCTGTGTTAATTTGTTCTAGTATAGAAATCACTTTTGGAATAGCAGCTGTACTTAGAATCACATTTGATTAAGATTATAATTCACTGTCATTCTCCAGCAAAAAGTAAATCTGTGTGCTACCCAGACAAAAATAGTTCAGTTCTTTGAATAGGCATGCGATAGAAGTTACCACCTCTGCAGTCTTCAAGTTTCTGTGGGTGGTACTAATATTTAAAATCCCTTAAAGAATGCAATGGTGTTATTGTTTAGTCTTTTGGCAAGAAGAAATGATTTTGAAGTTTTCCACATAAACTACTATGAAAACTACCATAAAAACTCTCACACCATAGCTAACTAAACCAATGTGGAGATCCTGCCAATCACTGAGTGGGTCTGTCACCAATATGGAATCTAGAACTGAGCAAAAGATTAGAAGTTTGGCAGGGGACACACTGCATGCCCTGTGAGCTGAACATGAACCTAAATTCCTCTAATCACCTGATCTCTGATTATGTGCCACAGTGCTTTCAAATCTTCAGAGTTTAAGTCAAACACAGAGTCTATGCCCAGGAATTCCTGGAAGTTCTAGTTATATCCCCTGTGATCCCCAAAGCACAGTCATCTTGTTAAGTGACAGCAAGTTTCTTTGAGGAAGGTTGAGTGGAATGTTAATAGTGTAAGAATTTGGCAGTATATCAGAGTACTTCTCCAACATGATTTATCCTTTCTTTTATTCAAGGTGCCTGGGACTATGAATTACCTCAAGCCTGGGAACTGGGTGAGAAATATTTGTCCCTATCTTTGTAGTTCAAGCCATCATACCTGAAGCTTCATTTGCTGATTTGTTTGTCCATTTGTTTTTGCTAGTAGGCCCTTAATAATACTCATGCGAGCTGCCCATTTATTTCAGTCATGGGGTCATCACTGTTAATTAGCGGCTGCCAAATGTCAAATTATTCTGATTAGTGCTCTTCTACAGTACAACTAGAAGTTCTGATGTATTATTTTGATTAATGTTGGCTATCATTAATTGCAGGTTTTTACCAAGTTAACATTTAGAATCCACCCCAGCAACTTGAACCAATGCATTACATACAGAAATTTTTGCTAGTGCATTCATAGAAATATACTTGGACTAATCTAACATTGCATTCATTCTACATCAATGGAATATCCATACAAATTTTCTCTTTTTGCTGATAGAGATTGGCAAAATCTTGCATTTTTGTGTTTTCTTCCAGGTCAGACCTATTCCTCTGGGTCTGGATATAGTTCTAAAGCAATGACAGGTAAATATCTTATATGACATCTTTCTCAGGACAGATCATTACAAGACTTTTGCTTGTTTTCAAGAAAAGATATTATTGTTAGAAGAGGAAGGACTATTTTATTAACAAAGTGGGCTTGGTTGAAATTGGGTCTAAACCTCCTCAGTTCAATTAGAATCTACCAAATGTCCATCTCAATTTTCAAATTTCCATTCATTCACAATCAATACCTAAACTCAAGCATAAGAGACTCCTCAAATATTTGTTTCATATGTATTATTTAATTATTTAATTTGTTCTAATTAGTTATATATGATAGTAGAGTACATTTATGCATTTTGATAGATCATACATAAATGGAGTATAATTTCTCATTTTTCTGATGGTACATATTGTAGGATCACATTGGTGATACAATACATCACAATATTGCAGTCATGTATGTACATGAGGTAATGTCTGTTTCACTCTACTCTCCTTCCTGCCCCCATACCCTTTCCCCTCCCTTCACTCCCCTTTACCTAAAGTAACTCTATTCTTCCCTAGCGCCCCCTCCTTGTTATAAATTAGCATAGACATATCAGAGAAAATATCCGGCCTTTGGTTTTTTGGGCTTGGCTTATTTCACTTAGCATGATATTCTTCAGCACCATCCATTTACCAGCAAATGCCATAATTTCGTTTTTCTTTAAAGCTGAGTAATATTCCATTGTATGTATATATATATATGTGTGTGTGTAAATATATATTTATATGTATGTGTGTGTGTGTATATCACACACACATACATACATACCACATTTTCTTCATCCAGTCATCTCTTGAAGGACACCTTGGTTTGTTTCATAGTTTAGCTATTGTGAGTTGAGCTGCTATAAACATTCATGTGACTGCATCACTGTAATATGATGATTTTAAGTCCTTGGGCGTGAACAGAGGAGTGGGATAGCTGGTTCAAATGGTGGTTCCATTCCAAGTTTACTGAGGACTCTCCATACTGCTTTCCATCATGGTTGCACCAATTTGCATTCCCAGCAGCAGTGTATGAGTGGACCTTTTCCCCCACACCTCCACCAACATTTATTGTTGCTGTATTCTTGATAATAGCCATTCTGATTGAAGTGAGATGAAACCTTAGTTTTGATTTGCATTTCTCTAATTGCCAGATGATGATGTCACTTCTTCTGTGAAGTGTCTGCTCAGTTCCTTAGCCTATTTATTGATTGGGTTATTTGTTCTTTTGGTGTTAAGTTTTTTGAATTCTTTATATATTCTAGAGATTAATGCTTTATCTGGTGTGCATGTGGTAAAGATTTTCTCCCATTCTGTAGACTCTTTCTTCACATTATTGTTTATTTTGCTGAGAAGCATTTTAGTTTGAATCTATTCCATTTATTGACTCTTTTTAAATGAAAGTATAATAATTTAATTGATTAGCCTAAAATGTGTTAGCCTAGAGGGATCACACAGATAAACAGACCTAAATACTATTCATTATACCAAAGGTAGATAGTATCTGGTATATACAAGAACACATTATCTTGTAAATCAATATTATCATCTGATATTCTTTTTCTAATTTTTAATTTTTATTTTTTTTCAGAGGCATTTCCCTCTTCCTAATCTAAAGTTCTTCCACTCTTCTCTCACCCCCCATCCCCTCAACCCAATTCTATATCATTATCCACTTATCAGAGAAAACATTCAGGCTTTATTTTGGGGGGATTGACTTATTCACTTAGCATAATAATCTCCAATTCCATCCATTTATCTGCAAATGCCATAATATTATTATTCTTTGTAGCTGAGTAGTATTCCATTGTGTATACATACCACAGCTTCTTTATCCATTCATCAAAAAGGGCATCTAGTTTGGTTCCACTATCTAGTTATTGTGAATTGAGCAGGTATAAACATTGATGTGACTATGTTAATGTAGTATGCTAATTTTAAGTCCTTTGGGTATAAACCAAGGAGTGGGATAATTGGGTCAAAAGGTGGGTTCATTCCAAGTTTTCTGAAGAATTTCCACCCTGCTTTCCAGAGTGGCTGTACCAATTTGCAACTCCACCAGCAATGTATGAGTGTGCCTTTCTCCCCACATCCATGCCAACATCTATTATTGTTTGTGTTCTTGATAATAGCCATTCTAATTGGAGTAAGATGAAATCTTGGAGTTGTTTTAATTTGCATTTCTCTAATTACTAGAGATGTTGAACATTTTTTCATATATTTATTGATCACCCGTACTCCCTCTTCTGTAAGGTGTCCATCCAGATCCTTGGCCCATTTATTGATTGGGTGCTTAAAGTTTTGTAAGTTCTTCATAAAATCGGAGATTAGTGCTCTATCTGAAGTGCGTGTGGAAAACATTTTCTCCCACACTGTAGGCTCTCTTTTTGCATTATTGATTGTATCCTTTGCTGAGAAAAACCTTTTTAGTTTGAATTTATCCCATGTATTGATTCTTGCTTTGATTTCTTGTGCTTTGGAAGTCTTGTTAAGGAAGTTTGATCCTAAGCTAACATGATGAAGATTCGGGTCTACTTTGTGTTCCATCTGGTGCAGGGTCTCTGGTCTAATTCCTAAGTCCTTGATCCATTTTGAGTTGAGTTTTGTGCAGGATGAGAGATAGAGCTTTAATTTCATTTTATTACATATGGATTTCCAGTTTTCCCAGCACCATTTGTTGAAGAGGTTATCTTTTCTCCATTGTATGTTTTTGCCTCCTTTGTCTAGTATGAGGTAATTGTATTTTTGTGGTTCTGTCTCTGTGTCCTCTATTCTATACCATTGGTCTGCCTATTTTGGTGCCAGTACCATGCCATTTTTGTTACTATGCTCTGTAGTACAATTTAAGGTCTGGTATTGTGATACCTCCTGCTTCCCTCTTTCTGCTCAGGATTTTTTTTGGTTATTCTGGGTCTCTTATTCTTCCAGATGAAGTTCATGATTGCCTTCTTTATTTCTATAAGGAATGTCATTGGAATTTTAATTGGGATTGCATTGAATGTGTATAGTGCCTTTGGTGTAATGACCATTTTAACAATATTAATTCTGCCTATCCAAGAACACTGGATCTTTCCATCTTTGAAGGTCTTCTTCAATTTCTTTCTTTAGTGTTCTGTAGTTTTCATTGTAGAGGTCTTTCCTCTCTTTTGTTAGATTGATTCCCAAGTTTTTTTTCTTTTGTTTTTTGAGACATTGAGAATGGAGTTGTTTTCCTCATTTCTCTTTCAGAGGATTCATCATTTATGAAAAGAAATGTATTAGATTTGTGTGTATTGATTTTATATCCTGCTACTTTGCTGAATTCATTTATTAGTTCTAAAAGTTTTCTAGTGGAGTTTTTTGGGTCCTCTAAATAGAGAATCATGTCATCAGCAAATAGTGACAGTTTGAGTTCTTCTTTTCCTATTTGTATTCCTTTAATTTCTTTGGTCTGTCTAATTGCTCTGGCTAGTGTTTCAAGGATGATGTTGAATAGAAGTGGTGAAAGAGGCATCCCTGTCTCATTCCAGTTTTTAGAGGGAATGCTTTCAGTTTTTCTCCATTTAGAATGTTGTTGGCCATGGGCTTAGCATAGAGAGCCTTTACAATGTTGAGGTATGTTCCAACTATCCCTGTTTTTTCAAGAGTTTTAAGCATGAAGGGTGCTGTATTTTATTAAACATTTTCTCAGTATTCTATTGAAATAATCATATGATTCTTAATTTTAAGTCTATTGGTGTGATGAATCACATTTATTGATTTCCAGATGTTGAACTAACCTTGCATCCCTGGGATACACCCCACTTGATCATGGTGCACTATCTTTTTAATATGCTTTTGTATGTGATTTGCCAGAACTACTTTTTGCACTTTAGGGGTCTTGTTAAGGAAGTCAGATCCTAGGCCAACATGGTGAAGATTTGGGCCTCCTTTTTCTTCTAGCAGGCGAAGGGTAAAATTCATAATACTTTTGTTGTTCAGTTTAAGTTTTTATTCATGTCCCACATCTGGGACAATGGGAATTAATAAGTTAAATGACATTAGTGACAGTGTCTCATTTTCCTGTAGAAATGTATCAAGGTCTTTAGACTTCTCTTCAAAGAAGACCTACACCTTCACATACCAGATCTCAGATCTGGGGACAGTAATCCTAACGGAGGAAACTTGACCAGAGTTTTGATAATTCATATTTACCTTCTCAACATCTTTGAATATGCCCATTAGGAATTAAGTGACCAGAGAAATAATGTGCTATCTGTGAGGGCACTCTGAAGTCTTGCCCTCAATGAACTTTTCTTCTGATGGGGAAACATATAGCATCATGAATCCAAAACCAAGAGTACATCAAGACAGTTCATGTTCTAATAAAACAGGAAAAGACTCTGAAAGTCGTATGCTGGTTAATTTGTACCAGCTTATAAAAACCAACTATTAAATATTCTAGAACTTTGCAACCTGGCTAACATCACTAGTTTAAGACTGTCCATAATGGTAGTATATGTATCATGGAAATTAGGAAGTATTACAAATTGGAACGTTTTTAAAGATCCAGTTGGTAAATATTTACCAGCAAACCAGTGTTTGGATTTACTAATATATTTTTTTTATCAGTTGCAAATTCTGGACAAGATCAAGATACTTAACTAGTGGGTTTCTAATTATATCCTGGTTTTATTGTCTTTTGAATACAGAAATGTGGACTTGATGTTGGAGCAATAAAGAATTAGAATTTATTAAGAAGACAGTTCCCTTCAGTTAAAAAAAAGTGTGTGTGTGTGTGGGGGGGGACAAACAATAGCAACAGCAGAAGCAAACAATGCACACTAGTAAATACCCAGGACTTATTACTATGACATCTACAATGTTAATTACCACAAAAACAGGAATGGTGGAGTCAGCAATTGACAACAGCCAAAGCAATAAATAGCTATGAACTAGTTCTGGCATTAAGGTAAACAGTAGGTATTGACTATGCCCTCCAAAGTACAAATAACTGAAATATCATGAATGGTGGATCAGGAATTATATACAACAGTTTTAAAAAGATAGTAAAATACGGATGATTAAGAAAATATGATGGGAAGATAAAAGAAAGTTCAAGATGTGAACCCACCAAAAGCAGAAGAGCTCTAGCAAGGGATAGCTATAAAGAAGGGGGATTAAAAAAATAAGCTACAAAGTAGGTATGGTGAGAGAGAAAGAGAGAATGACAGAATTTGGCTATTAAAGGGAAAAGAAAGAAGAGAAAGAGAAACAGGGGAAACAAACAAAAAAACCAAACCAAACAAACAAAACCCCTAACTCTAAAATGACGAGACAGAGAAAAATTACAATTGTAAAAAAAAAAAAAAAGCTAAATATAAGGAAAAAAGAAACAAAAAGCAAAAAAGAAATACCAGCACAGCAAGAACAAAAGAAAGAAGAGAAAAAACTAAAAAAAAAATTACCTTCACTTAGGTGGATGAAACTGTTGAGGAGGACAGATGATCACTGCCTATGCCTGACTGTTCTTTCCATTTCTTCTTCAGCTATGTACCCCTTAGAGAGAGCAAGGGCTAGGGGTTGCTAAACCCTCCTCTTTTTGTTTTGCCTCCCAGCTGCAGTTGCCTGAAGTGGAAACTGGTTGAAATTGCTCTCAGTTTCTCTTCTCACCAGTATAAGGTAGTTTGGAATGGGAAGTACTGTTAATTGGACTTTAGTTCAGGCAGATCAGCTCAATGCTCTCTCAGAGTAGCACTGCTGTGGAGGTCTACATGGAGCATTCTGGTGGTTGGGGTTTAGCCCTAATCAGGCCTTAGGGGCTTTGTTGGGAGGTATCTTCTCTGGAGCGATTAGATCAACACATTTCTAGGGTGGGTAGATGCCAATCTCTGCTGTGTGAATCTTAGAAGCCCTTGGAGAATTCTACTTGTAGGGCAGGGTATTGAACCCTCTGCAGATCTCTCACACTAACAAGTACAGCCTTCCCAGGTTTAATCCCTGAGTGTAATCACAACCACCAGATCAGTTTCCTGACCCTCTTCAACAGGTTATGTGAGCCACCAGATTCCAAGGAAGAGCAAGTTGCACTCCCCTCTGCATCTCAGACTTGAATCACCCTGGTGACAATCTTCTGGGTGCCTATTTCAATAATGTTCTGCTAGGAACACCCTACCTAGGTGCTTGCTGGAACAATATGGCGACCTTTGCTGTGATCTTCTGGGTTCCCTCAGCAGCAAGCTGCACCAGTGGCCTCCTCAAGATGGCTCCCACCTCAGTTCTGTGCTTGCGGATGAGAAACCCAGAGCACTTTTCAAGCACTAGTTCACTGTACAGCCTCTGGGTCAGCTAAGTTCAGGCAGCTTTTCTGTTCTACAGAGTTTTCCATGCTAAATTTGTTCATTGTCTTTCTCTTTCTGTTTGTGTTATCCCTCCCTCTGTGGTGAACTGATTCCACTGCTGAGGCAGCAAACAGTTGGCCTCCAATGTGCTCTTTCTTATCCTTTGTCCAGTGCACCCAAATTTCTGAGTCTCTAAGAGACTCTAACTGTCTGATATTAAATCTCAGTGAATTTCCACTTTCACCCATCTCCCCAAGAAGCAGTATTCTCTCTGCCTGAATCTTTAGACACCACAACTGAAAATATAGCCTTCATCTACTCAGCTGTCTTGAATCTTCTCCTTGCTTTCGTTTTTGAAAGGTAGTTTACTATACAGAATTTTTATTTGACAGTTTTCCTCCTTTTAGAGCTTCAAAACAACTATTTCATTGATCTATAACGCACTCTGGATAAAGTACAATTTTCAAAGTGCAACTTAATGGTTTTATTTTTGCATATTTATAAATTTGTGGCTCCATCACCACTTTCTAATTCCAGAACATTTCATCACCTAAAAAGAAACTCTTTCCAACCCCTGAAAAACAGTGACTTATTTTCTTTATTCTGGATAGTTCATGTAAATCCAATCATATGTGTAGCTTTTCATGACTGAGGATAACAATCTGGAGTTTTTTTTATTCTTTGGCATCATGTATCAAAATTCAGTCATTTTTATAGTTAAATAATATTCTATTGTTGGGATATTCTATATTTTGTTTATTCATTTATCAGTTGGTGGGAATTTTTGTTGTTTCCAGTTTTTTAATAGTATGACCACTGCAGCTATAAACATTCATGTAAAGGTTTCCATGTGAACATATATTTTCATTTTGTAGCTATGTTAACAGAAATATAATTTATGGATCAGATGGTAACTACATTCTTAGGTTTTTGAGAGACAGCAAAATAAACTCCAGAAGTATGATTCTTTCTCAGCACCTGGAATATGTCCTTCAGCTACCTCTATCTTTCATTACTTCTGATGTTTGTTTTCAGTTGATTTTCTCCTCCTGGTTTCAAGGTATTCTGTTTTTGACCTTGAAAAGTTTGATAATGATGTAGTTAAGTGTGAATCTCCTGGTGTCCCCTCTACTTATATTCTGTTCATTTGGATCTGTATGTACCAGATGAAATATTTTTCATAATGTGTAAGATGTTTTTAGCCATTATTTCTTCATCTTCTTTCTTTGGGACTCCCATTACAAATATGGTGCTAAGCTTGCTATTGTTCCGTAAGTCTCTGAGGCTGTGTTTCTTTTTCAGTATTTTCTCTGTATTCTTCTGATTGCTCCCTTTTATGGATCAATCTTTAAGTTCATAAATTCTTTTTCTAAATCATATCTGCTATTGAGTACAGTTATGATCATTTTTGGCTTTTGAATTTCCATTGGTTCTTTTTCATATACTTTGTATTTCTTTATTGTGACGACTTAAATGAGTTATTGTCATTATATTTTCCTTTAATTCTTTAAAAAGACAGTTTTTTCAGTTCTTCGAACACAGTTATAATAGCTGCTTTGATGTCTTTGCTACATCTATCATCTGGAATCACATACAATCAATTCTATTCATTACTTTTCCCCTAAGTATTGGTCACACTTTTCTGTTTTTTTTTTTTTTTTTTTTAAATCTGGAGATTTTAGACAATATGTTGTTCCATCCAGATTCTGCCTTATTCCTTATTAATGTCAGATGTAGTAGTAACTTTTTCCTGTTATCCTTTTTCTTTTAAGTATAAAAATTTTTATGTGTATCGTCCCATAGTAATAACTTAAGTAGAATATTTCCTATGTTGCTGAAACAGCATGTGTGCTTTACCCAGGACTTGTTCCTATGCATTCCTAGTCTCTTAGGTGTCTTTGATTACATAAAAAGTTTTCTTGATTTTCCTTAATTTTGACACATATGTGTGCATCCAAAAGTAGATATTTCCATTTTTTGACTTTATAAAAATGTCATCATGGTATATGAAGTCACCTGTAGCTATGTATTTTTCTAGCAAAAGAATGATTGATTCTAAGGTTTGTCTCTATTGATATATTTGATTGTTGTTTACTCATTTTAGCTTATATGTGGTGTTATGGTTTGGATATGAGGTGTCCCCCAAAAGCTCACATGAGAGACAATTCAAGAAGGTTCAGAAGAGAAATGATTGGGTTATAAAAGTCTTAACCCAATCAGTGATTTAATCCCCTGTTAGGGATTAATTGAGTGGTAACTGAAGTGGTAGGATGTGACTGGAGGAGATTAGAATTGAGACATGACTTTGGGGTATATATTTTGTATCTGGAGAGTGGAGTCTCTCCTCTGCTTCCCAATCACCGTGATGTAAGTTGCTTCCCTCCTCCACCCTCTCCCTCCATGATGGTTCAGCCTAACCTTGAGCCCTGAAGAATGGAGGCAGCCATTCTATGGACTAAGGCCTTTGAAACTGTGAGCCCTCAAATGAACTTTTCCTCCTTTACAATTGTGCTGGTAGGGTTATTTAGTCACAGCAGCAAAATAGTGACTAAAACGTGGCATTTTACAATGTTTCTCTAGTTATTTGATGATGCATATGGCTATATCTGCATTTTTGCAATTGTGAACAATGATGCTAAAAATGTTCATTTTTGGGTTTCACCACACATATACACAAATGTGTCTTTAGTGTGCTAATCTAGAATGTCTCTTGATCTTTAGTTATGAACAATTTCCACTTTACAAGTTAATGACAGATTTCTCGGTTGTGTTATCTCTTAAATTACAGAAAATCTGTTTAATAACAGATTGATAACTTTAATAACATTTATTGCTAGTTTCTAAATTGGTATGATTATTGTAAATATTTAACATAGTCGACAATTTCAGAAATTGTGTGACTTCTCTAAACAGAACTGAGACTAATAAGGCGCATAATGAGTCTAGGTGTTCCGCTGAAATGCACTGAAACTGACAGAGGTTGTAAATTAGATGAAACAAGTACTCTCCAGAACCCTTTGTGGATGCATAGTCCCATATGTAGAGGAAATGACAGCACCACACAAGCCTTCTGAGAGATTTTTACCTGACTCTCCTAGGAAACTTGTTCATCAGTGGTCAGTCTGAGTAAGAAATGGCTGGAAAGTAAACTTGATGGCTCTGAGGCAGAATGGAGTTGCAGAGGAGCTGAATCATGATTTCAATTAAGGAGAATAATTGGTTACTCCAGGGTTGCATTTGTGCTCCAACTCTCACTGACTTCAAAGCAGAGAAATTATATTGCCTTCTGGGTCTACTGCCCTGTTCTACGATCCAAAGGGAATAGCTGCTGCTTGTTCTTTCACATATTAAAAGACCAAACCTTAAATTTCAAGGCTATTAAGCCTCCATTTAAGTTGAATGGGATATTTGAAGCATGCTAAAATTAGAAAACATTAAACAATTAGAAGAAAGTCTAAATCGTATGCTACCGACAATAAAAGAAACCAGATTATTAGAAGGTCAGTAGATCACTGACAGCACAATGACATAACACAGACTGTCTACCAGAACCATTAGACACTCAGGGGGCAAAACTCCTTTGAGGGAGGCACATGAAGATAATAGATCACAGCCAAGTCCTGAAACTGCAGCTGCTTTCAGTCTTCTGTAAACTTTGAAGTTACCTTTGGTTTTTAAATATCTTTCCTTTATTCTCAATTTTTACCCTTAATAATATCTCTGGTAATCATTCTTTCTGGATTAGAATTCTCCAGACATACACACACACACACAGAAACACACACACACACACACACACAGTCTCTCTGTGTTGAGAGAGAGAAGAGGAGAGATTGGTTTAAGGAGTAGGAGTTGGCTCCCATGATTGCAGGGACTGATAAATCCAGCATCTGTAGGGCAGTTCTGAAGGAAGTAGATAATTCAGGTGAGAGCTGGGGCTTCAGTCCTGAGCCCAAATTCCCCAGGACAGCAGGCTGGAAAGTCAGGTGGGGTTTTAATGTTACAGTCTGGAGGAGAATTCCTTCTTCTTTAGGAAACCTCAGTCTGCTGTTAAAGCTTTCAACTAATTGGACGAGGTTCACCATGTTATGGAAAGTAATCTGCTTTACACAAAGTTCACTGATTTAAATGTTAATCACTTTAAAAAAATACTATAACAGCAACATTTAGGCTAGTGTTTGACCAAACCACTGGGAACAATATCTTTGCTAAATGGACCCACAAAATCAGCCTTACGCTTTCCATTTCCTCATTTGCTGTTGCAAACCTGTGTTCCCATCACTTCATGTTTGAAATGATTGAAACAGATACCCCCACTAGTGTTCCCCTTTTTAATGTGAATGCATAGTCCTAAAGTACATTTTTCCTTGAAGTTGTCCATCATCTCGTCTAGATTATCAAATCACACTTATTTCCAGCGGCTCCCTGACTTCTTTCACAACATGTTGCTCTTCTCACTGATCAGTTCATGACCCCATGACCAGTTCATTCTGTGCTGGCTGGATTATGGCTGGGCTGCCATATCTCCTCTGTTAACTTTAACACTCTGCCTGTTATAGGCCCATTCAGATCATAGCTGTGCCAGTTCCCGTTAGGATCTCACATCTCTGAAGAGTTTATACCACCTGTCATAGGTTGTATATGGTTTTGCAGTTATATGTTCTCTAGTTGTTTAACAAATATGAACTTGGTTATCTCAATCAAATTGTAAGACACTTGAATTTAGGCGTGTTAAACTTCTCTGATGTGCATCATTTCACCTAGACTAGACTAGTGCTAGTGGATGATTGCATGAAGGATATATTTGGTCATTCATCAGTTATGTGAAGCAAACAAAAACAACTTAAGACATGGTGCAGTTAAAGCTTAAATGATGCATAAAAATTGCAGGTAGGGAGTAAAAGGCTTAGCATCTCGGGCCCACCTTCATCCTACTGACTAAAACCTATGAGGATGAGCCCTGGAATTTATATTTTAAAACAGCTCTTCATAGTGATTTTTATTTTGTATTTGAACAGTCTATTGAGGAATTACTGTATAGACAGTAATTTATTACCCTCATAATTCACAAAAGAGTTCAGAGTATTTTTTCTCTAACTAGCTCTCAAATGTCCGTATTGTCATTGCTTTGCAGAAGGTTCGTCTTACTTTCTTACCTGAATTATATCCATATCTTCTTATCTGTTCTCCAGGCCCCCATGAGGATCCTATCCAATACTGCCTCTATATTACAGATAGAGTATTTATGCAAAAAAATTGTAAATTTGATTGTACTACTTATGTATAAAATGCTTTATGTTTTCCCCTGCTCATGGTTAAGTTCAAATCTCTTTACATGGCTTATAAAGCTATTCAAGATGTATTTGCCTACCATTATAGCCTAGGCTTCTTTCAATACCATACCAAACTACTCAAAACAGCTTCATATTCATACGAGTCTTTGCCTTTATACATGAGTAAGAAACACACAATTTTAGTTGGTCATGGTGGTGTGTGCCTGTAACCCTTGTGACTTGGAAGACTGAGGCAAAAGAATTGCAAATTTGAAGTCTTCAAAAGTTAGACTGGGTCTCAAAATCCGTTAATAGGGCTGGGGATGTAACTCATTGGTAAAGTTTCAATATCCCCAGTACTGCAAAAGGAAAAAAGAACAAGAACAAGAAAAGAAACACACAATTTATGTCATTTATCAAAATAATTTGTCGTTGCTGAATTGATATTACAAAATCCAGACATTACAAAATCCAGTACATTTACAAAATCAGTACTAAGGATTTTGAGATTAAATATACAGTTTTCTCTTCTTCTGAACCCTACCTTTCAATAGGAAGACAAAGTCAAAACTCATTTAACAAGTACTTTGGATGGTGAATTTATTATTTGTCAGATCTGGACTAAGCATTTTGCATAATTATAATTTAATCTTTGCAATCACATTCTATGTAGCTGGGTGAGAGTCCAGATCTTTGGAATCTGAAGTCCACATCTCCTCCTGTGACTGTGTTGAAAGAATAAAAAAGGAAGCAGAATCATATCATAAGGAACTTCATTAATTACTCAAGGTACAGTGTACTGGATTCACGGGAAAAAATTAGTTAATGTAAGATTAACACTTTTCTCTTCTTCTTCCTTGTGTTGCACATGACTGAATTTCTCTTACTTTTAAAACAAGAAATTAACAAAGAAATTAACATGGCAGGTACCAGAGAAAAACTTGATATTTCTAGTTCTAGTTCAGCCTTCTCACATTCCTTCAGTAGGCCTCAAAATGTCAGCTCTGTAAAGCTGAGTCTAAAAACTGCCTCTGATCTTTTATTAGCCCTTTGCTCTCATTTAACCTCTTATTCTTCATTTTCTCATCTGTAAAATGGAAAAGGCAACAGCTTGTAAGCCATACTTAGTTTTAATAAAGGAAATAAGAAGACAATATAATCAGGTTTGTATTTCAAGGTAATTAATACTAGCAACTGTGTGCGGTTGCCCAAAGAAATAAGTATTAATGGATTAGACTATGGTATCAGCAGAAGCTAAGGAGAGAAAAAAACCTCATGGATATCTATGTACTACTGTCTTATCAACAAAGTAATGGAAGTGGGACTTGCTCTTTATAGCTCTAGCTTAATTATATAGACTTTGATATATAGTTCTAAGATTCAAAGTTTTTCCCTATTATAACTCTTAATTAATTTTAACCATTCTCTGAGTTTCAGTCTACTGAATGAAAAACTGGTATAATAGTTAAAATAACTTCTCATGGAAAAGTCTCTGATTCTATAAGGGATGTGGCTGTTTGATGGAATAAAAATATTTAAAATTAAAGGATAAAAATTTGTAATTCTGACATATGTATAGGTAAAGGAGTATAAGTGGTCTTAATCTCAACATTTAAAATAGAGAGTTGAGAAATAATCCAAAGTTGAATAAACAAGAAATGGCAACTAATGAATTTTATTGAAAATTTGGAAGTAACCAGGAGAAAAAATAAATAGTCATGCTTAAAATTGGTCTTTTTAAAAGACTGGCCATAGAATGAAGCTAGATCTCAAGATTTGGGGCTACATTTTGATTCTTCAAGTTAGCTCAACCATATTCTACATAGAGGAGTGTCTGCAAGACCTTGAGCACCAGGGAAACCTAGGCTTACCTGTAGGAGAGGCTCCCACTCCAGATCAAGGTCCTCAAGTTTGTGGAATGCTAAGGGGAACTTCTTTATTCCTAAATGGACAAGAACCTTCCAACTTCTAGAGTTCTACAACAGGGAAACTCTTAGTGCAAAATTTCGGGTCCGCTAAAGGGACATATTTATATAAATTAACCTTAAAATAGTCTTAAAATGAGGCACTTAAGAATATGAGTCTGATTTAATATTCTTTGAAAATTAAATTGACTTGGTATTGTAATTTAATGCAATTTTTGAGATGTACTTTAGAGTAGATGAAAAATGATCTGTGCTTTACCTTGAATATTGAGTTCATCTAATCAATTAAATTACTTTTCTTAATCACTCTATATTAAAATTTGTATAATATGCTAATTTATCAAACTAAAGGAAAATCAATAAATATCACATAATTAATGATATGTGGAACTATAAATGATGAAAACACATGACTTCAAATAAGTGGAAGCTTATACTGATTATGAACATAACAAAAAATGGGACCTCAAATTCACTTATTATATCTGGAGTACAATATAGTGAGCTTGATATTAATATGCTGAATGTGAGTGAGGTTTATTTACATGCATCAATATTATATTCACACAATGTAATTTATAGAAGACAGCTAGAGCAATGTCCTTAAAGAGAAAATTGTTTACTATATATATTCTACTGCCAGCATTAGAATTGAGGTCAACATCATCAGATACTTCTCCATAATTGATTTTTATCAGCATAAGACTAACATGTTTAGTACAAAGCATCATTACACTTAGCCAAGAAGTATATATACTATCTCTGTTGATTTCTTGGGCTAATGTGCATTGTGTTCATTATCTTTATTTTTTACTTTATTATTGTTTTTTAATTTGTTCTAATTAGTTATACATGACAGTAGAATGCATTTGGACACTGCATACAAATGGAGTACAACTTCTCATTCCTTGGGCTGTACGTGGTGCAGAGTCACACCAATTGTGTAATCGTACATGTGTATTGGGGTAAAAATGTCTGCCTCATTCTTTTGTTCTTCCCATCACTACCGCCCCCACTCCTCCCACTCACTCCTTTCTGCACAATCAAGTTCCTTCATTCTTCCCTACATCCACCCCACTAGGAATCAGCATCTGCTATCAGAGAAACATTTGTTCTTTGTTTTTTTGGGAATTGGCTTATTTCACTTAGCTTGATATTCTCTAGTTTCATCTATTTACCTGCAGATGCCATAATTTCATTCTTTTCTAAGGCTGAGTAATATTCCATTGTGTAGATGTACCACATTTTCTTTATTCATTCATCTGTTGAAGGGCATCTAAGTTGGTTTCATAGTTTAGCTATTGTGAATTAAGCTGCTATAAACATTGATGTGGTTGTGTAACTGTAGTATGCCAGTGTAACAAAATGAAATTAAACCTCTTACCCTGCACAAAAATCAACTCAAAGTGGATCGAAGACTTAGGCACTAGAACAGAGACCCTGTGCCTAACAGAAGAAAAAGTAGGCCCAAATCTTCATCATATTGGCTTAGGAACTGACTTCCTTAACAAGACTCCTAAAGAGCAAGAAGTAAAATTAAGAATCCATAAATGGAATGGATTAAAACTAAAAAGCTTCTTCTCAGCAAAAGAAACAATAATGTGAAGACAGCCTACAAGATGAGAGAAAATCTTTACCACATGTACCTCAGATAGAGCACTAATCTCCAGGATATATAAAGGACTCAAAAAACTAAACACCAAAAATAAATAAATACCACAATCAATATATGGGCTAAGGAACAGAACAGACACTTCACAGAAGAAATACAATCCATTAACAAACATATAAAAATGTTCGACATCTCTAACAATTAGAGAAGTGCAAATCAAACTAAGATTTCATCTCCCTGCAGTCAGAATGGCAATTATCAAGAATACAAGCAATAATGAGTGTTGCTGAGGATGTGGGGGAAAAGGTACTCTCAGACATTGCTGGTGGGACTGCAAATTGGTGCAAACATTTATGGAAAGCAGTATGGAGATTCCTCAGAAAACTTGGAATGGAACCACCATTTGACCCAGTTATCCCTCCTCAGTTTATACCCAAAGGACTTAAAAATCAGCATACTACATTGATGCAGCCTCATCAATGTGTTCATAAACTTATTTACTTATTTTTTTTACCATTTTGCTTTAGTTCTTTATAAGACATGTATAACATTTTTAAATTAAAAAGTCTAGGCCTTAATTATAATAAATATATGTTACTGGATAATGTTTTTTTAAATTCATACATTATCTTGAAATGCTTTTGTAGATCAATATAAATCAGCATATGAGAAATCAGAGGAACTCTTCTTCAGGCATTCAAGGCACCAGGTCAGGCAAGAAAATAGTCATGACATTCAAAGAATATTCTTTTTTTTTTTGTTTTTTTTAATGATGGTGCTGGGGATTGAACCCAGGGCCTTGTGTTCTTCATATAGAGAGTTTAAAGTGATGAATATGTAATTAACCTGAGTGGATCTTTACCTAATGAATGCGTGGACCAAACATCACACTGCACTTCTTAAATATGTAGAGACACTATGGAGCAATAAAAAATACTTAATTTTTAAAAAACAAGAATTTGAGAAGATGGTGATAAAAACTCACAGGATCCCAACATTTCAAAAGAGAAATTAGAGAGGTCAACTCCTGTGAATCCTCTACCTGCTAGGAAGATGCTAGTCTGGGTAACCTGACTTCTTAGGCTTAGTTTTAAAGAAACACACTAGGGTAAATATTAAGCAGAGGATAGACCAGAAGTGGAGAGGCATCTAAGGAAGAGTCAAGGGAGGGAAAAAAGAGGTGAAGTAAGGAATAAAGAATGTTTGTATTACTAGCCAGATTCCTGCCTGGTTCTAGGACAGTCAGGGACTGATGTCTTTCAGTCTTTCTTGAGAGTCAGGGACTCTCAAACAGGGTTAAAGTCAAAATAGTTTCTGATGGATTGTTTACAAATTTTTAGTAGGCCAAGTTGCTGGCTGCTTGTAGGACCAACTGGAAACTGCCCAACTGGTCAGGTTTGACAAGATGTTTTATAGCGACAACTAGCCCAGCCTTGGGTTGCAGGGTCAATAATCTGTAGAATTATTAAATGCTAGCACCCTGTACCCAGGGCATAATTCTAATTATTTTGTGATTTCTCTTTTGCTTGACTTAATTGTAAGAATGGGCATGTAACCCATTTCTTCTAACAACAATTTAAATGTTGAGTTTCATTAATGTGAATTATTAATGCTTTTAGAAATTCTAATACATTAGATAAACTCAAATTTAAATGCATTGAGGGTAACCTCCTAGATAATATAATAAATTTCTGCTTTATTAATGGTTTATGATTATTTATTCCACTGATTTGCTTCATTACTGTCCACCATGTGAAGTTGTTGGCTAATCAGGGAATATAAATTATTCATTTCAGTATATTCTCTATTAACATAAGGAATATAAGATCACACATTTCCATTTAAATAATAAGATTACCTCATATTTATCACAGCACAGATGTACAAAGTCACATTAAAAAGTTGAAGAGCTCCATTACCTCTAAATTGCAATCTGATCAGTCTAATGAAGGTTCAATCAGAAGGCAAATTTCTCCTTATTACAAAATAGGTAATCAGAAGTTAAACATGGGCAGGGTCAATATAGCAAGACCGAGAGATAGAAGAGAACTTGGCCTGCAAGCATCTGGTCCCATTGGAAGACAATGCCTTCTGTGCTGGTGAATGCTTTGCTATCTTAGCTTTCCTTAACTGAACATTGGAGATTTGAATTGCTTGATCTTATTCCTTCTTTACTAAGTGGATAAACATGTAGTTCCCCAAAGTTTTCTCTTGGTTCAAATGGGCACAATTGACTGCCTATAAATAATTATAAATGAGTAAGTTGAAATTATAATAATAAATACACTATTAACAAAATTTTAGCATGGTATTCTCCAATTCCATCCATTTATCTGCAAATGCCATAATATTATTCTTCTTTGTGGCTGAATAATATTCCATTGTGTATATATACCACAGTTTCTTTATCCATTCATCTGTTGTATCATGCTAAGTGAAATAAGCCAAGCCCAAAAAACCAAAGGCCGAATGTTTTCTCTAATAAGTGGATGATAATACATAATGGGGGTGGCAGGGTGGGGGATAAGAGAAGAATTTAGGAACTTTAGATTACATAGAGGGAAATGAGAGGGAGGAGGGGTCAGGGGTATGAAAGTTGGTGGAATGAGGCAGACATCATTACTCTATGTACATGTATGATTACATGAATGGTGTGAGTCTACATCATGCACAACCATAGAAATGAAAAATTGTACCCCATTTGTGTACAATGATTCAAAACGCAGTCTGTAAAAATAAAAAAAACAAACAAAAAAATTTTAAATTAGTAAATTAAAATTCTAACTTTACATACCATTCTCACAAACCAGACTTATATTCATCCCTTTAGAACCTGAGAGGGGTATCTCTGTTTAGGATGCTCTCAATTTCCTAAGCCTGCAAAGCTGAAGGTTACCTTCCAACCATGATTCATAAGAAAACAAGGGCTCTGTAGTGAAGACCCTAAGGGGAAGGTACACCTTTTCCTTCCTTATGGCTTCATTGACTAAGTGAGCCTTACTGGACAAAGTTCCAGAAGAGAAGAAATTTTGCTCACTTAATCTCTGCAGTTTCCAAATCCCACAGTGCATTCTTCTCACTAAATATACTCAATGAATGAGAAAGACTGCAGACAGGCATTTTGCCTTTATCCTTAAGTAAGGAATCACGCTGCTCTGTAAGTCTCAGTGCTGAAGAGAGAAGTGAAGACTCCCTCACATGTAGATCCCCATGATCCTTTTTGCCATAAGGACAGTCCCTGTGGCACAGTCCCCACTCCACAGCACCCTCCTGCAAATACCAGGTCCAAGGAGAATTTCCTGCTTCAAAGTTGAATCATTAAACATAAACTAACACAAGATATACTTACAAAGATAATAGAAGGTAAAATTATAAAATGAGCAGGAAAAAAATGGCAGAAAATATGTATGACAAAATGTTGGCACAAAGTAAAAGAGAGCAGGGAGAGAGACAATATGCAAACACAGAAACACACACACACACACACACACACACACAAAAGCAATTTGTTACCTAGTGATAAGAGCTGTGGAGAAAATGAAACTGAAGATGACTGCACAGTCCTGGATATTGAGATATGCATCATTTCGTATAGGATGGTCAGAAAAAGGCTTCCTGGTAGTATGATGATAGAGCATGCAGAAATCTGGACCAAAACCTCATCTGGCAGAGGCAACAGCACATGTGGTCTCTTCAGCAGAAGCTGCTCCATAGATTTGAGAAACCCCAGGGTGCCAATGTGGGTCAGAGGAGAGTATAAGGGGGAGCCGTGTCAGAGATGAAACCAGAGATGGTATGAGGCTAGATTTTGTGGGACCTTGTGAGCCAACATAGACTTTTAGCTTTAATTCTGGTGCAACAGGAAGCCACTTAAAGGTATGAAGCAGAGGGGAGAGATTATCCGATCTCTAGTTTAATATGATCACTCTGTTGTGCTGAGAATACATTTACATGAATGGAAGAGCAGAGCAGCAGCATAAAGAACAGTTAGAGGCTATTGCAATAGTTCAATAAATTATTTGGATGGCTTAAATTCTAGTGTTAGCAGTGGAGGTGGCAGGATGCTCTAAGGGAGGATTCAAATGATTTGCTGTCTGGGTGAGAAAAAAAAGAATCACCAATGGTGCTACTGATACCAGTGTTGAGAACTGGATTTGAGTCTCATTTCCCTGAAGATAAAGACTGAACACCTGAGAAATGCTGAGGCAAGAGCAAAAAGTTTTACTTAAAGGAAAGAACAGAGTGGGAATGGGGGGAGATAATTCCTCTGCAGAGAAGGGAGTCCAACGTGGTGCCTGGTGGTGTGGGGGATATTCTGTCCCTTTTATCCTTTTTTCTCATGTCCTCTCATTCTCTTATCTTGCCTTTGTCACCAAAGGTGGGGTAACCAAAGGTGGAGAAAGGAGTCATCCAGGGGTACAGGTAGGAAGGGAGCCACCCAGGAGGCATTCATTCACAACTCCTTTTTTGGGAGCAAAAATTCCCTGGAAGCAGGTAACCTTGGCAACAGGGTGGAGGAAGGGGAAGTGCTCTGGAGCTATTAGCATTTTATTTCCCCTTGAATCAGCCCCATTTTTCTGACCCAATCATTCATTACCTATACTGACTGTCCTTTTGCCCCCCAGCCTCAATATCTCTGCGGTACTTAAAATACTTAAGCAATACTTACTGCTCTGAGGGAGAAATGGACAATGACTGCTCTGGCTGCTCTGACCTGAGAGGGGGCAGTGTGGGGCAAGCAACTTGGGTTTCCCTTTCTGGAATGGTTTGGGCCAGTTGAGGATCATGGTAAAAGTCTGGTTTGGAAGCAACAGGTTGTAAAGTCATCTGAGAGGTGGTGCTTCTATGAGAGAAACAAAAAGAATGAGTACTGGATTAAGATTCATACAAAATAAATGTTATAGTACCTGGGACATGTCAATGAATATCACGATTATGATAGAAACCAGTAATCTCTCACTAGGAGGTGCAAGAGCTAAGAAGTTGTTCCCATAACAAGGCCAGTGAGGGTATGGCCTCTATTTGGGAATGCAAATCTTTTAGGATATTAGTTACATTGTCAAACTTATCAGGAATGTAAACACACCACTTAGTTTTCATAATGTCACACATGCTCCCATAAGATGTAGTTAAGGTATCTGATGTCATATGATTTTTGTAAAATATCTTTTTATTGGCATAACCTGTGTTTAGTAGAGATTCCATTATTTCTGTTACTTGGGACTAGATAATAGGAAGATTTGTAGGTCTTAAATTGACTATTGACTAAAAAAACTTATTACTCTGATAGTCTCTTTTGATAATTATCAGCAAACTGCTGTCTAAGGATTTTTCTTTTATAGCCTCTAGTGTTACTTACTCTTGGTGGGGCTGACATAAGTGTACATCTTCAGTTACATTAAAATAACTATTGCTTTTTTCTTCTAAAAACTGGCCAAATTGACCTTGTTCTTATCTATTGTTCAGAGTCAGCTGAGTTCCCTCAGGGGTTCATTTCTGGGAACTTGAGAGCAACCTCTTAGCTCCTTCAGTGCCATCTGCCAGGATGGGTCAGGGTCTCATTGACCATGTGGCTTCCCTTTGAAGCATCAGGGCCTCCTCCCTTTCTGACGACCCTTGTGCTTGCAGCATGTGTACTGGTCATCTTTCTGTTCTCCAGGGTCTCATAGACCTCTCCGATTGAGAGGTCATGTGACCTGGACTTGCAAAGCCCTTAGAGAAGTCCCCTTGTTCCCTGGGTTGAGGCTGACCTCAGAGGGCAAGAGCCAAATATTGGCTATTTTCTCTTTTTTTGGCTCTTTTATTTCCTTAAATTTAGTCTCCAGGCTTTGGTCTTAGACATCCAGCAAGCCAGTTTCACCAGTCTTAAAGTAAGAGCACAGGGTTTTACATTTAATGTCTATAACTTTACAGTTATTTCCCATCCATTTAATTGGGGTCAGTATTAGTACTAGAAGTTAGACTTACATCCCATCTGTCTTGCAGATGATGGCCTATTGTTTCAAATTAACTTAGGTTGCTATATTAGAAGTTACTCAAAACGCAACTCAAAATGGATTAAATATCTAGGAATTAGACCAGAGATCCTTCACCAAATAGAAGAAAAAGTAGGTCCGAATCTTCATCATGTTGACCTAGGACCAGACGTCCTTAACAAGACTCCCAGAGCAGAAGAAATAAAAGCAAGGATCAATAGATGGAATGAATTCAAACTAAAAAGCATTTTGTCAGCAAAGAAAATAATTAATAATGTGAAAAGAAAGCCTACAGAGTGGGAAAAAAATCTGCACACACTTCGGACAGAGCACTGATCTCCAAAATTTATAAAGAACTTATAAAACTTTACACCAAAAACACTAAGAAACCAATCAGTAAATGGGCTAAGGAACTAGGCAGACACTTCACAGAAGGAGATATACAGGTGATCAACAAATATATGAAAAAGTGCTCATCATCTCTAGTAATTAGAGAAATGCAAATTAAAACCACCCTAAGATATCATCTTACTCCAATTAAAATGGCTATTATCAAGAACACAAGCAATAATAAGTGTTGGCGAGGATGTGGGGAAAAAGGTACATTCATACATTGCTGCTGGAGTTGCAAATTGGTGCAGCCACTCTGGAAAGCAGTATGGAGATTCCTCAGAAAACTTGGAATGGAACCACCATTTGACTCTGCTATCCCACTCCTTGGTTTATACCCAAAGGACTTAAAACCAGCAAAGTACAGTGATGCAGCCACATCAATGTTCATAGCTGCTCAATTCACAATATCTAGATTGTGGAACCAACCTAGAGGCCCTTCAATTGATGAATAGATAAAGAAACTGTGGATATATACCCCATGGAATATTACTCAGCCATAAAGAAGAATAAAATTATGGCATTTGCTGGTAAAGGGGTGGAGTTGGAGAATATCATGCTAAGTGAAGTAAGCCAAGCCCCCAAAACCAAAGGCTGAATGTTTTCTCTGATAAGTGGATGATGAGGTGGTGGTGGGGACAAGAGAAGAGTGGAGGAACTTTGGATGGTGTAGAGGAAAATGGGACAGGATGGGTGGGGGAAGAAAAGATAGTAGACTGAGATAGACAGTATTACCCTCTGTATATGTAAGATTATATGAATCGTGTGAATCTACACTGTAGAAAAAAAGAGATATATTCCATGCTGTATAATTATATCAGAATGGATTCTACTGTCATGTATAATTAAAAAGAACCAATAAATTTTTTAAAAAAACTAAGTTACTTCTGAAAGGCACTAACAGATAACAGTTAGAAAGTTTATAAGAAAAGTATACAATATGAAATTAACAAGAGTAAAAACATATTTAGTTCATATAATAGCTAAGAAACAAAATTTTTATAATCCCAAACCTTTACTCTAAACTTTAGTTTGAAGAACATCAGTTTGGTAAAATGTTTTTCTAACCTTATACTTTAAAGACTTTTATACTTGGAAGATATGAACACATTTATTACATCAAGAAACCAGTAATAGCACCACAATTACACTGATGTTCTTATATTAACCAAGTTTGGCTTTTAAACAAAAATCTAGATTCCATAATGTATTGTAATACTCTAAAATTACAGTTGTTAACCAGAGTTGTACAAACCTTAATTCCTTAGTTTCTCTAAATAAAATAAAACTTAACAGATAGAAGAGATTATCTTGATAGATAAGAGCAGATTAATGTTTCAAGAAATCTTTGTTACTTCAACACATAGATTAAACTTTGGTTTATATCAGTACATGAATATTTGCCCTTACCCCTTGAATAGCTTTAACTGATTGTGCTACTTATATGTAATCAATTTAGTTACACACAAAGTTTTGAAATTTACCCTCCACAAATGTTCTGCAACCTAGATATTTTACAACTTTTTACTTTACCACACAAAGACTTTCTTATCCAGAAACATTTCTTTTTCCTCCTACTTCCATATTAAAACATATTTCCGTACCTAGAAACTTCTTAATCTCTTTCCTAGTTGTTGACCCCTTTTTTAAATTCACATTCTGTAATGACCCTTATAACAATTTGAATTGATACAAATTATTCCATTTTAATAAGAGGAAATACTTTTATGTTTTTAGAGTAATTGAAACCAAACTGAAGCCTCTTATACCCTTTGCATACAAATTATATCTGAATCTAAACTCTTAATAATCTTGTTTTAGTGAAGACACAGAAAGAAAGCAATCTCAAACCTTTTTCATTTACCAATTTATGAAAACATACATAATGTTTAAATACATTACCTTATGGAATTTAAAAAGTTAAGAGTACTTGATTTTATATTTAGCAGTTGTTATTTTAGCACTTTGACTTTGTGAATTAATCAGATGTCTCCTCTAACAAATGCATTTATGAAGATTAATCCCATTGATGTTAAATCTAATTTACTCATTCTTAACTGTAAAAACCAAGATATAAGTCGAGTGTAGTTAACAGTACTAGCCATCTCTTCCTTGTTGAAGAAAAATCCTAGAAGCAATGGATATTACATTCTAGACATTTTATAGAAATCAACACTCTCTCTGTTAATTGTCTGACTACCTAGAAAAAATCACATCTTTACTTCAATTTTTTTACCTAATTTAAATTGAATTTTTAATAAGCAATATGGACTAAAAGTTATTTGGATCCATTTCTCATTTAATTTTTTTGTTATTTTTAACAATGCTGAAGTATTTTTAATCTCTTTTTACAAAAATGTTGGACCACAGCAGATTGAGAATTTTTCAAAGAATGTAAACACTTGTCATACTTGGCTAAACACTTTCACAAAGAACTCTACATGACCATGAGTCATGATGACCAGAGCAGAGTTGGTAAGAGGGGAAAAGGGCAAATTAAGAAAGTAGAAATAAGTTGGAATAAAATCACATAGAAACTTCAAGGAGAAGTTAAGATTTTCAGATATAAAGTTAGTATTTAAGTAAAATTGAGGTACCTTGATATAAAGTTTGATTTGTGAGTGCTCATTTATCTATATCAATGTTGCTATCATGTACATGACATATGGACACAAGCACATAAGTAGACACATTGATACACTGGTGCTCACACATACACAAAGCAGACAAGGAACAAAGATCTTGTAGCTTTTTGTGGGTAGATCTCCACAAGTAGGAGGCAGTGCTACAGATATTTACCAAAAAACTGTATTAGACTTAACTTGTTAGAAATTAAAACAGAGCTTATCAGACTTTAACATTATTACTTAAATGTCGGGCAGTCCTATACAACTGGAAGTGCTAGGTATAAAGTCTGACAGCCATGGTGAACACTGAAGTCAAAGGTTCAGGTGACCACTTGTCCTCTATGGTTATCAGATTTGTTCCCAAAACCACCACATCCATGTCCTTAGGATTTTGTGAAGGAGATTTTTTCCAAAGTATTTGTGAGCTAACCCTTGAAAAATTGGCCTCTGAACAAAGAGTGTAAAAACCTCTATAGTTAAATAAGACTGATCAGGAAAATCAGGTGTGAATCAGGTAAATGAAATTTAGGTGTGCAGGATCAAATGCTGAATTCACCACAAAACCATGAACTCAAAAATATAAAAGTTTAAAAAATAAAGAGTTCTAAAGAAATGACATGGCCATAATTACTCTAGTAAAGGAGCATGAAGAACATCTTTATCAGATCAGAGTGAACTTTTGATTCAGATTAGAGTCGATTCAGATATTGAAAAAATGAGAGAGCCCTGGAATCCTTAGGTAAAGATTCTCAAGGTTAAGAAAACTTGTATGTATGAGATCACTCCATCTTCCCTCCCTGTGCTGCAGTGTTTAGGGAGGAACTTGTTAAGAAAGCAGTGTGGAAGAGTGCAAGAGCAGATAAGATAGGCAGCCATTTAGGTCCCACAGAGGCATGGCCCCAAAAGTGACACTTTTATTTCTTCGGTCCCAAATTGGTTCTCTGCAAGCCTTGCAAGCCCTGCAAGCTCTGCAGCCTCCACAATTTACATTTCAAATGCAAGCCTTGGAGATGTAGAAATCTGGCAGAAGCTAAGTAAGGAAAGCTGATGTTTTGAGCAAAACCTCATGCATAGGGCATTTTAACCTTTTTTTTTTTTTTTTTTTTTTTTTTCATTTCTCCAGTTGGTAATCAGGCCAGGTTTATATGCAGAAAATTATGAGATATCATCTCCCATTACTTTTGAGGATGAGGCTCCCCTCTGAACAACATGAAAATGAACAAAAGAGAACAGAACATGGGTGCCTGACCAATGAACTGTCTCTGGCTAGGGGATGTCTCCCCACTATTGGAATCTCTAGCTCCTGGAGCCTCTAGGGGCCAGAAGTTTCCTTGCCTCCCATGCTGTACCATGAAAAAGCACATGAGTGACCATGAGAAAGATGCAAGCCTCCAGGTTATCTACTCTTACCACGTGACTTGTCATTCCCTGGGAGAACATGGGACTCCTTTTTGTAATGAACATCAATCTGTCTGTGTTGAGCCTCCCATTCATTAATGAAACTTTGGGGCGGGGAATTTGGCCTCAATGGAGGACCATAGCTGAGTCTAATTTACATTTTTGGCACAATTTGGATTTTTTAAACAATGTCTGAGAAGTCCTTAGGCCTGCACATCGGAACCCTGGACTAGTTCCTTCCTTTTTACAGAACAGGCTGAGCTGTAGAATGGTATTAATAATTATATTTTCCTCTGATGGCCATGATTCTCTATCACATAGAGAGTTGGTATTACGATCATAGCAGAAGAACACTAGGGGTAAATGTTGGAATAAAGAGTTTACACTCGCTGTGGGCCAAAGGAATCTTCAGAGGGCTGAGGGTATAAATCTCCCTTTTTTCAGTCAAAGAAGCTTGCAAAGCACAGAAACAGCAATGGGAATCCCTACAGGTTTGTAAAGGCTGTGAACAAAGGGAACCCAGGCATTACCTTACGAACTAGTCCATGTCCCTCTCTCAACCCTAGAGTCTGAACAGCTAGAATTTGATCAGTGAGGGGAGGAGAGTGAAGTGCTGGGAAGAGCAAGCACAGGAGAGTCAAGTATGGCCCATTAGGAGGTGCATGTGTTATTGGGGCTTTCGCCAGTGCTGCTTGATTGACCAGTCACCACAGGACACCCCATTGGGGTGGTTGGGAGAAAAGTCAGGGGAGAAGCCTTTGAGGTTCACCAGGGAGTGGCCCTAGTCAGAACTTCTCAGTTGTTCCAATCCTTTGTCCATCTCCACACATCCAAAGGTAGATAGGGATTAGAGACACCGTGTACTCATGCCAAATGTGCTGCAAGCCTGGATAGGATAGTGAGAAATGGCTTTGGCAGAACCCAATATGCCTGACCCTCAGGACAGGTGATTAGGAGCCACATAGCTCCATTAGAAGCCATGAATCCTGTCACCTGAGTCTTTTTAGAGTGGCGACTTGTACTAACTGCATTTAATTAGCCGACAGGTACCCAGAATTGTTCTCCAGAAAGAAAGAAAGAGACAGAAAGACACACCTCAGAAAGATGTGGTGTGCGGAGGAGCTTACCTCAGTGATGACCAAGTGGGACCTCCGGAGATGATATCCATGTTGACAATCAGGTTCAAGTCCTGTCCCTGGTGTTGAAGGTACTGAAGATTGAACATCTGAGAATTGCCAAGGCAAGAGCAAAAAGTTTCATTTAAAGGATAAAACAGAGAGAGAGAGAGAGAGAGAGAGAGAGAGAGAGAGAGAGAGACAGAGAGAGAGACAGAGAGAGAGACAGAGAAAGACTCCTCTGCAGAGGAGGGAGTCCAAGTCAGGGTGTTCTGCCCCTTTCATCCTTCCTTCTCATGCTCCCTCTTCCTCTTTTCTTGCCTGTGTGGCCAAAAGGCGCAGTAACCAAGGGTGGGGAAAGGAGCCATAGAGGGGTACAGGTAGGAAGCCACCCAGGGGGAATTCCTGAACAACTCCTCCTTGGGAGGAACAATTCCAAGGGAGCAGGTAACCTTGGCAACAGGTTGGAGGAGGGGGAAGTGCTCTGGAGGTATTAGCATTTTATTTCCCCTTGAATCAGCCTCCATCTTCCTGACCCAGTCATTCATTACCTACTGTCCTTTTGTGCCCCAGCCTCACTACTGAGTCTTGGGTCTGGAATATTTTCCAAAATCTCATGTGTTGAAAGCCTGGTTCCCCAGTGCAGCAGTCTTCAGAAGTGGGAAGCAATTGGATCATGAGGCTGTGACCTCACCAATGGATTAGTCCATTGATAGTAAAATGGACTATTGGGAGGCAGTGGAAACTAGTTGATGGGGCATGGTTGGAAGAAGTAGGTCACTGGGTTCATACTCTGGAAGGGTTTTATCTTCTCTCTGTCCCTTCCCTTCTGTTTTCATAAATGAGAAGCTTTCCTCCACCACACCATTTTTACCATGAAGTTCTGCCTTGCCTCAGGCTCAAAGCAATGGAGTCTCATGACCATGGACTGAAACCTGTGGAACTGTGAGCCAAAGTAAATCTTTACTTCTCTAAGGTGTTTTTCTCTAGTATTTGTCATAGCAATGAAAAGCTGACTAACACAGATGCCAAGATTCTTGTCCCGAGCCACTGGAAAGATATAATTGCCATTAACTAAAATTGAGAAGCCTGGAATGAAAGCTTATGAAAAAGAGATCAGAGCTTGAGTTTTAGAATATGTCAATTTTAAGAAGCCTATTAGTCTACCACGTGAAAATGTTGAGTAGAAAGTTGAACCTATGAGACTGGAATTTATGAATGATCAATAATAAAGTATTTTTAACCATGCATATTCATTTTAAGATTGTTTATTCTACCTCTTTTACTCTTTACAAATATAAATGAACACTTTCAAAATGTAATTCACTGTCAGTGTAAGTCTTTTTATACATAATCAAATCTGTACTTGTAGGTGCACTTTCTTCTAATGGAATAACTCCAGCAGCAACCATATACTTGCCAAGCATCTTAATGGAAAATATCCAGTACTCATTGTACTGGTCCCAGTTTTAAAAATTCATTCTCATGTGTACTTTATCACTCACCTATCCCCGTCCCCATTTCCCAGCCAGAGGACCCAATTCTTCAGGCTTCTCATGGTTACATTTTCCTCTTATACATATGGATAATGCATATTAATAAAAACAAGTAAGGAACAGTCTCATTCCCTAGTCCTAAACTGTGAAACTAACTCGTGTCATAAAAGTATTTATTGCCCCTTGAAAATGGCAGAGTTTCTTCTGCCAGACTTTGGCTTTTTATATTTCTTAGTTTCCAATGTATTTTTGGAAGGTTCCTTCTCTTAATAGTGCCCATTAATAATTCCATCACAAGTCCCAGAATATTTTCTAATTGTTTTCTTTTTCCTTAGACTTTAATTTTAGTTGTACTTTAGTAGATGATTGACAGAGAATTATTTTGTTTTAAAATATCAGTGTGCTGCTGTTCCAAAATTTACCATAATTATTTATTTCAGATTGTACCTTTATCCAAAATATGAAGGATAAGATAGTTTGTTTCACAAATGTGCACCTATGAAACAGAAACTTTGAGTGATAATTGCTGGCTGTAGAGCCCAAGATCAAAGGGTTTCTTGCAAAGATAAATGTCATTCTTCAGCCAGCTGTGGAGTTGCTAGTGGAATGCTGGAGGTGGAATTTATTTTAGTCAAAATAGCTGGCCTAGAAGCAACTTTTGGCTTTGAAAATTTCTATTTCATTCTTCATCTGCTTTGAAAAAAAATAAAGAATTCTATCAGCATACTTTTCATTTACCACATTTTATATAATATTAAGGGTAAGTATTCTATACTCCTCTTTTCCTAGATGAAAGATGAGCTATAGATTAATTAATTTTACAAAAGAGCAATCTTTTAAAAATAGAAATAAGTCTTCTCTTCAGAGTCTGAAATAGGTCCCTACTCTGCTTTGGCTTTTGAATGTTTTGTTTGATTCTACAGAGATCTAAAAAAGAGAATTCAAAAAAATAAATAAATAAATAAAGACGTTTGAAGATACAGCAATGATTTCTCTCTTCTTCCAGATTTGCTAACATTCCAACAAAGTGATCTCAACACTGTTTATTGTTTAAAGGACAACTTGTTGTTGACATTTTTCCTTTGTTGAGTTAGTCATTTTCTGTACCAAAATAGAATAAAATTGGATATCTACATTGCATATACTTACGTTTTGTAACTAACATTTTGGAGTTCTTTTTAAAAGACTGTTTTTAAACATTTTGCAAGGAGTCAGAATGGCCATGAAAGTCAGTAATCAGATGGTGTATTCAAGGAGACTACTAAAGATTGCAGAAATCATTATGGGTTAAAGGGAAAAGACAATGTAACGTTGTTGAGGTTAGACCAATTACTATACATCCTTTATGGTAAAGTAGAAAAATCTATGCCAGATGAAACATGGAACAGGGAAAAAATTCTCAAATATTAGAATCATCTGGAAAGCTTTTTAAAAATACCAATGCCTGGATTTCACCCCAGTCTAAATAAATCAAAATGGGGTGGGACTTGGGCATAGAGACACTGGTATTTTGAAAAGTTCCACAGGTGATTCTGATGGGCTGCCAGGGCTGCCAGCCACCAGTGTAGGGCAATAAAAGAAATACAAAAATGTGAGAGCTTGGAATAAAAGAATGGCAACTCCTTCCTCAGAATTAAGGATAAATGTGGGCCTGTCGATCCTAAAAGAAGGATTAAATTCCTTTCTTGATTTTATGGGACTTATTATTTTTCTCCACCAAACCATGAAGCCAGGAGGTTTCCAGCATCAGAACAGGCTCTGTGGGGCTACCAGAGGACACTTAATTCTTTACCATGACTCTCTTCAATGTAGCATTTTCCCCCTTTAACATCCTTAGAACAAATACTGAATTTTCAAACCAAAGAACAGCCATTGCTTCCCTCTGGTATTTAATCTAGAACCTCAATTACAATCATCTTTGCTTTATGCAGGCAGGTATTGCCTTCTGCCTGGCCCAAAGAAAAGGCTCATTCATGTATTCCCCAAACATTTAAAGAGTCCTTACTGTGTGCAGGCACTTTTCCAGGTGCTCAGCATACAGCAGTGGAGAAAAAAGGTAAACGATGCCATGTAGTAGTGTTGACTTTCTATTTATTCTTTTAGTGATTTGATTGACATACTCAAGAGCTTTTAAATATGTTCATATGTTTTATTGCTGCCTTGAAAAAAAGCCCTCTGTAGTTGCATCTGAATCTTTCATGTTGCTTTTCTTTGGCTTAATCTGAAAACTCTTAATTTCATTTCTTGATCAAGGAAGACAGTTTCTTTGATGAGTTCTGGGCAAGAGTTACTGTCAGGCCTCTCATCTATACAAAGGGAATGAGTCCCCTCAGACTTACTTGTATAATTTTAAGTACCTAGAGAGGCTTTTCAGCATGAATGAATTTCAAGAAAGGGATTTTCCTAGAAATGGCATCGACTTAAATTATCCCATAACTTTACAGCATACAGTAGGCAAGAAAATATTAAATAGCACAATGACCTTTTTGTTTTGAAATTCAAGGATATCTTGCACTTAAAAAATGAACTTGCATATTTTGAAGAAGACTCATGCTATGTTTTAGCTCCTAGGACAAAAGTTTTGAAGTAGAAATGGAGAAAATTTAGTATCTGAAATTTAAAATTTCCCATGAGGAAAGGAAAGCTCCTCCAGGCCATTTGAACCCATGGGACTAGGTCAACAAACACTTCATTACACAGAAGGCAAGCCATGTAGCCAACCTCATTGCAAGACGAGTATGTCAACTTGACACTGGCAATAAAAATAGTGCTGTTGGTGACAGAGTTCAACAACAAGAAGCGAAGAACCCCAATTCTGCTGATCAGAGTTGGCTCTTTCTGATGTTAGTTTGGGGACCAGTGTCAAAGGGAAAGTGTAAACTTGAAAAGAGTCAATTCAGTGTAGCAAATGTGGGAGCTTTTTGGCTTGAGGGGAGAGCTGAACTCAGAGCGATACAGTGAAATGCAAACTGTGAAAACTACGAAGAGATAAAAGAGCAAGAAGAGCAATTAGGTGAAAACAGCATCTCTGGACTAAATACTCCTTCAAGAATCCGATTTAGTTGCCTTCATGTTCTCAGCACAGTGTGTGGCACAAAGATGTTCAGTTAACATTTGCAGAATTAAAGCCAAGGGGAAAAGCAACCGCTACAGCTGCAACAAAAGTGAAGTTGCTGAAACCAGGAGGACTCTTAAGATGACACAGTACCTGTGACTTAATGTAGGATGAAATCCAAGCCCCTGCGACATCAGTGCAGAGGGTTGGGGAGGGTAGAAAGGAGATGGAGGGAAGAGAGAGAGGTCATTCAGAGGTCAGACATGAATTTTAAAAGTAACAGAAGGATAGTAGGGGACACCCTATTGCATTTAATTAATGCAAATTCAACTATATAGGTTCACTTAAAAAATTAATAACCTGGAAATTTCAGTCTTCCTTATGGCTCAAAGAGCAAAAACCCTGAAAAGAGCCTGAGATAAGATAAATAATTTCAGGTCCCAAGAATTGCCTCTCTCAAAATGACCGTTTTGGCAAGTTGCAGATAATTTTCCACTTTAACGATCAAAAATATCAAATTATAGTTGTGTATAGTGGCACACACCTGTAATCCCAGGACTCGGAAGGCTGAGGCATGAGGATTGCAGGTTCAAAGTCAGCCTGGGCAACTTAGTAAGATTGTCTCAAATTAAAACAACAGGACTGGGGTTGTAGCTCTGTTGTAGAGTGCTTACCTAGCAGTCATGACGCTCTGGATTTGATCCCTAGCACTTCTAAAAAGAATAAAAAGTCCAATTATTATTTTTTTCTCCACAAAACATGGTTCCTCCTTAACCTGGTGCACCAAGCTTGGGGAAGCAAGTGTGCTGAATCTATTAAGAGGATGGTAGGGTGGGCTACACCATGGCACCATGTACAGCATGATGTAGTAACTTTTTCTCTGAATAGTTTATCATTTTTCTCTCAAAATTAAGTGGAGACTGTTGGCTTTTGAAAAATCAGTTAGATAAAGGATATTGACTGTGGTTTGTTCTTAATTTTTTTTCCCCTCAATGTGATAGTCAACATGCCTAGAGGTGAAGTGGTAAAAAAAGGAAAGCAACTAGAGAATTGGACTGATTGCCTGTGGATTCAGTCAAAATACCCAGCACTCGGTATCTGTTGAATGCAAGGCTATCCTGCTAATTGCTTCTTCAATAGAAGAAGAAAGCAAAAAAGGAAACATCATGCAGGAATTTTTGCAGGGAGCAATACATTTTCATTGTGTAATAATAATTTTTAAAATATTTTGTAGTTGTAGGTGGACACAATATCTTTAAGTATTTATTTTTACGTGGTGCTGAGGATACAACCAGGTGCCTTGCATGTGCGAGGCAAGCGCTCTACCACTGAGCTACAACCCCAGCCCTGTAATAATAATTGTATAAAGCAAAATATTCGCAAATCAAAAACCATGCAATATAAAGTAAGCACATGTGCATTGGGAGGTTTCATAACAAATAAACTCTCTGGAACAGGAAAGATGGAGAACTCACTGGTAGAAACATCCTGTGAAACTTGTTGTGAATAGGTCAGAGATACGAGTTAGAGAAGAGAGAACTTTCTTGCTAGATAGACATTTTATGCAATGACACGGAGGTAAATTTTGTGCAGAAGATGTGGAGGAGGATCACTGAAATGAAATGATATATGGGGGAACAATAAAATATTAGGTCCAATAAACATTGTGACTGCAAAGACATGTCTCCAAAATTAGTTTAATGGTAGATAAACAGCTGGAGGTTAATTTTAGATATTGTTTAATCATATAGAAAAATACAGGAACATTTTTAAGTCAGAGGGAGCTCACTCATCCTTGTGCATGGCACTCTTAGATCATTCCTGACTTTAATGCAATAATTACAATGACCTCATTTCACAGCTATCACCACCCCCACCCCCCCCCCACAGCAGTTTATATTTCCTTACCTCATTCAAAGCACCATAATGATCTTTCCCTTACAGGCCACTGGGAAGGACGGCACACTGACCATTACCAGGCTGCGCCAGCCCTGCATCCTCTCACTGCAGTCACAGACCGTCTGCCATGTAAGCAAACAGAGGACCAGAGGCGCCAGCTGCTTTGAAATAGACACCTGTCAGAGACAGAGCTATTATCAGCCGCTCTAAAACTGCATCTTCACCTGCTTCTGCGGAGAGTGCTCCTCTTATTTAGGAGGAAATGATTCTGAATATTGTTTAGGGTCGCCTATCATTAAAACTAGCCTTTCCTTTCCTCTCCCTCCTCCCCAATTTTCTTATTCATGGCTCTACTAAGAAATTACCTGTTATGATTTTAAAAGTCAGTGGATCTTGTCCTGTTTGCTCTCAACAAGAATGAGCAAGAGTCATGGTTCCTCTCTGCCGGACTGTGGTTCCCATTCCTCGGTGGATTTTTGTCCTAGGGTACATGGTCTCTGGAATCTAGTACCATCTGGAATCAGGTCATTCTCTTCCCCAAAGGATTCTAGGTGGGAGAATCGGACCTCACTACTGAGTCTGGCAGGAGGAAGAGGAGAAGTAGAGGACTGTGGAAAGAGCGTTAAACTGAAGTTGGCACCCACTTCTCATTGTACCATTAACCAGCTGCCAGACAAGTCCATTCACATCTCTGGCTCTTTACCATAACCTGCAGTCAAATGAGACATGTGGACCACATAATTCTTAAACGTTGTTCCAGCGCTAAAATGCCTTGGTTTTAATTCTTTGTAGATAACTAGAAAGTCCCTAGGAAAGAGACTCACTAGATTCATGTTTGTCCTGATGCCATTATTCATGATTTTCCATAGTGTTCCCCAGATATGAAAAGGAGCAGAAGATCTGGAAAGCAGAGATCTCAGTTCCCAAACAAAGACCTTGCAATTTCTCCTAAACAGATTCTGTGTGACATGCTCTCCATCTGTCCATAAAAGAAAAATTTTGGAAGGAGTTTCAAACAATGGAGTAAAATTCACAAAAAAACCCCCAGAAGCTTCCATGTTGTTTTCTAACGTCTCTGTCAGAATCATATGCCTTACCTGAAAACTGTGTTATTATCAAGAAAAATTGCAGTCTTTTAAAATGTTGCATCAAATATTTAAGTAAAATGCTTCTTTACTTAAGCAGCAGCCAAATTCACTATAAAATGGCATTACTAATTATGGCAATTTGGGAAATATGCTTTATTTATTTATCTTTAGTTTAGTGGTAATTGAAGATAAACCGGTATGGAAAATGTGACACAGGAAATCAAAACAAACCACAGTGGAGAAGGAAAAGAACTGGTGCAACCCTGCATTTACTGGAGTCCTCTCTGTTTTAAAAATGGTATTTAAAAAACTATGCTGATAAAGTTTCTTTTAAAAATATTTGCTTTTAATGGGCTTTGAGCTAGATGTAATGAAATCCTAGGGAACATAAACACATTTTCATTACATCCCTAAAATTAGTTTCCATTTGTGCCACTCTGTACCATCATAGCTACTCTGTACCATCTTTCTCTATGTAATACGTACGTGGCACTGATGTACTTCATATGCTTGATACGGAAAGACAATTGCAAAATATGCTAGTAACAGTTAATGAAAAGGCTCCCAAACAAAATCATTTACAAGAACAAAAATTCCCAAACAGGTTGAGTTCCATCCAATAATAAATTCCTTGAGATTTATTTGAGTCGGGCCAATATTCCATTTACTAACCTCAACCATACACAGAGAAGTAGGGCCAGTTGGGTACTTTTCCAGAAGGACACCAAACCATAGGCTTCTTAATTGATGGCTGATGTCCTAGCTCTTTTACTTTGGTTATGTCATTGCTACTACAATTCAGAAAGCTCAAGGAAAATCTCAGAGATTTTGAAACAGCCTACTTGATGAAATTTCAATCATTTGAAATAATTTATTTGATAATTGAAAAGTTAATATATTTACTTCCTTATGATACCAAAAATACAGTGTACACAGTGAAGCACCTCCTTCCATCTGTGCAATTCTGCTTTGCCTCATCCCCAGAAAGCTCCTGAAACTCCATGATTCTAACCAAATTCAGGCAAACACTGGCTTTTATACTTAGAAAATTCTTTTTATTTGTCTTTTCTAATGCCCTTTATTAAGATGTTCCTTTCTGGTGAGTGCAGGAGAGAAAAACTCGGATAGAAATAGAAAATATCTTCTGTTGGGGATAAAGAAAAGGATGTATTTCTTTATTTTTATAGCAAAAGAAAAGATAGATCCCTATAAAAATATTGTTAGCTCAATGTGCTCACATAGTCGGAAACAAATGACTTAATAGGGTAACAGGAAATTACTAAATTTTGGCAGCAAAGTCAATTACCATAATTGATTTTATTCTGTCTGTTATGTTATTATAATGTTTAGTAATCAATTCTAATTAGACCATATAAGGAAGTCAACTTCAGTTGTTGAGAAAGCTATACTCTCTGAGTCCCCAAAACAAAAACAGCTGTAGCTGTTTCTATTCTGTGGTTTTAAAAATGTACATTGGTAATTATATTATCCTTAATAAGAGTGGGGTGTATTTGATTTTTTTTTTTAAGAAACAAGCCTCATAGAAGAACCCCAAAGAAGCCTTTGGGTTAAGCATTGTTTTAGGGAGGTTGTGTGTTGTCGAGCAGATAATGTGGATGATCTAAGATTCTATAAATTGTTTCTAGTGATTTTACTTTTCTGAATGAAGCATGGTAGTCTTCTGGTCAGATGTGAGAATAGTCCAAACTGTTTCTCTGTATGCACCTCTTTAGTGATCCTGCACCATCTATACTGATTGGAGACTGTGTTGACTTTAGGTAAAAATACATCATCAATTTCAAATTCATGAACCAGAGGAATAGATTTCTCTATGGTGGATCTACCTGCTGGGGATCTTCATTCTCTGAAAGCAGTATAAAGAAATTCTAACAACATTTCTGCAGTATCTTCACAGCTTATGAAATTCAATGACAAACTTGTCTCATTTCTGCTTATGCCTCAGGTCAAGGGAATGGGCTGGATCCATTAGAACGCCACCCCATCCCCCACACCATATTCTTCTTTGGAATGTCACTTTAGATCCCTTCTTCACAAAACTAAATGAAATATCTTAAATTTTATTTATTGATTCTTATAGAGTTTTGCAGACAACTTTTATTGATAATGAAACATGCTAGCTTTTTCATATCATATTCCTGATACTTTATATGAACATTTTTATCTTATTTACTTCATTTTATTTGCAAATCTCATTTTATTTTTGTATTATATTTATGATTTTCTATTGTTTATTTCATATTTTATTTTAGTTTATATCACTTGATTGTACCATTTTATATCTCAAATAGGCTTTCTTAACTATATATTTAATTTCAATATTTTTTGATAATTAAGCAGGAAACAAAAAGTAGGGACTTCTTTTCTGTCCTTGTACATTTGACACTGCTCTGTCGATCTGAAATTATTGTTCTGCCTAACTGCTCATTGCACTCATCCTAACAAATATCAGACTAGCTCAGTAGGCATATATAGTTTCACATTTTTATTCATGTCCCAAATTGACTATTTGAGGTAGTTGTGCACTTAGAGGCTAAAAAAAAATCTTTACAATCCAAATTGTGATTTTCAATGAATAATCAGATGTTTAGTATACTGTTGAATTTCTTGGCATCATTATTCAAGCTAAAACATAAATTCCAGTTCTGGAAATATTTGGCCATATGGAGTCAACTGGGTAATTTTAGCTTTTAATCTACTTCACTTAAAATGAGCTGTGTCTATGAAATTGTGAGCTAGCATGAGAAAGTGAAGGGGAAATTTGATGTAGGGATTTCTCATATGAAAGAAAAGCAATAGTTTTTCACATAGACATGGAAACTATATAGATAAATTCTAAAATTATTTTAATGATATAATGAGGAGTAGCTTATGGACTAATTTTTAAATGTAAGGCCAGTTTGTCAAATTGCTGTGAGTCTGCCTATCCTGTACTTCTGATATCTTGAGAAGAAGGGGAATAATGAGGAAGAAGAATGAGAATGATCACCTAACTGTGATCATAGAGTTTATCAGTTATCTATTGCTGTGTTTAACAAACAACCTAAAAATTTAGTTGCTAAAACAAAAGTAATTTATTTAGCACCTGACGATGTAGTGTGGGCAGCACTCAGTGAGGACAGCTTGTCACTGCTCCACAATATTTGGGCCTCAGTAGGGAGGACACAAGAGATGGGTTGGCTGGTGGCTTAACAAAGGGCGGGAGATGAATGAATCATCTAAAGGTTCTTTCATTCTGTGTCTGACAGTTGATGCCTCTGCCAACTGGAATCACGGCTGGGACTATCACCTGGGACATCCACCTGTTGTCCTTCCATGGAGTTCAGTATTCTCAGAATATGGCATCTAAATCCCATGAGAAATGCCCTACAAGAACTAACAGTAACAGTTACTTCATATGATCGACAGCTGGAAGTCTCAAAGTTTAATTTCTTTTGTTTGTTTGTTTTTGCAGTGCTGGGGATTGAACCCAGGGCCTTGTGAAGTTTAATTTCTTTGTCAGGTTCAAAGGGAGGGGATTTAGAGCCTATTTGTCACGGGAAGAGTGTCAAAGTCACAGTGTAATAAGAACATATGGAATGGGGAACCTAACTGGAGTCATCCTTGAAAAATATACCACTGATAGAGAACATGGTTCTAATCTCATTGAGAAGTAAATAAATGATGTGTTCCATCAAGAATCTAATTATCCAGTTATGATTTTATTTTATTAAAATAATTTACTCATTATTTTACTAAGATTTTATGAAAAAAGATGTCTAACATTTGCTCCAAAACAATCTGATGCAGCAAGAAGGCAGAAGAGTACAGATGACATGACTGGACATGAGTTGATAATTGTTGAGTAATGGGTGTTATCTACTACCATCTACTTTCATGTGAGAGTTTGTATACTAAAAGTTAAATTAGTCATGAAAAACTCATATTACTTTGGATCATGACTACATCCCTCTGATGTACTTTTTTTTCTTTAGTTTTTTTTCTGTAATTCGCAATAAATGTTAAGTTTTTAAAAATATAGGAGACATCTGCTTCTGGGAAAATAGAGGAGACAGGCTTTTCCCCTTTCTTTCCATGAAGTCCAATTAAAACCAGGGGGCATTATATGTAAAACAAACATAAGAAGACCCTGACGGTGGAAAGAGGAAGGCAGTCTGCTGAGAAACTCAGGACCACAGGACTCAGGAGCAACACTGTGGTCAACTCCTGAAATTCTTTTTGGCTCATGCATCCCAGACTAGGCAATATACACTTGCAGTCAAAAAGCACTGATAAGTGTACACTGAAAAACAAAAACAAAAACAAATAAAACTTTTCATCTCTAGCCAAGGGACCTGGAAAGTGGCAGTCAATCAAGACAGAAAACTATTAAAAAAGCAACTTCTCAACTCCAGCACAAGTGGGGAATGGAGACTTGTACTGTCACCAGACTGTAAGGAGACCCTGGGACCCCCAACCCTACTGTTACTGGATGGTACCTTCTATGGTACCACCAAGCAAGAAGAGAAGACTTCTGTCGTCACTGATCACCAGTGGGTCTCAAAACCAGTGTCAGTAAAGAGCCTGGACTTTGCCTTCACCCAGGAGGAAGCAGGTCTCCCTCTCCTTTCCCTTCCTGGGTTGGTATCAAAGGATGTCTACTGTGTATGTGTGTGTGTGTGTGTGTGTGTGTGTGTGGCAGGGGACTGATGTGCCTTGTCCCTACCTCTCTACTTAGTAGTATGATCATGCTCCAAACCTTAATATTATCAATTCTGTAAGCTCTATTTACATTTCACTTCCAGTCCTGGACTATTCGCTTTTACAGTAGAAGAATAACCCTAAAATCTCCTCTGACTCTCCAGTCTTTAATCCATTGATTAAGATGCCTTGAGAGGGGTGGGGTTGAGGTTGGGGGGTAAGAATAATAACAGTATGTGTGACAGACATCATTGCCCTATGCACATGTATGAATGCACAGATGGGGTGACTCTACTTCGTGTACAACCAGAAAAACAATTGCTGTACTCCATTTGTGTTCAATGAATCAAAAAATTTAAAAAAAATATTTGTTAAAAAAAAAAAGATGCTTTTGTCATCTGCTGTTCCCTTGGTGTTCTTTCCTCTTGCACACCCAGCTGGTATTCCATAGCTAATCATCACAAACCATTCTGTTCCTACAGCCATAATTCTTTTGCTCCCCTCAGATTTTTTGTTCTTGTTTGGTAAGATCACAACAGGTTAATATAACTCTCTGCCTAGTCCATTCCTGGATCCACACAGTTTACTGTAGATGGAAAAATCATGACCATGAACTGTGAACAGCCAGAGCTTTCATCACTGCCATCTGCCTGGCAGGAATGTTGCATTTCTCTCATCCATTCATTGGAAGCAAAAATTTATTTAAGCAGATCTGTAGAGGGCCTCATGGAAGTATGAACAAATGAAAATTAAAGTTTTAAAAGCACGTCTCCAGTCCATTCACCTTGTCACTTTTCCTGGAGATGACTTCTGCCCTTTCCTCAAACTTTCCAGACAAGTATCTGCCTCAGGGCCCTTGCACTGGCCTATCTTTTCCACTTGCCATGTTTTCCCCCAGATATTCACATGGCTCCTCCCATTTAAATGTCATTTGCTCCAACAAGACCTAGCCCAGTCATCCTATTAAAAATTGCAATCTGTAATTCCTTCCATAGAACCTCATGCTTTGCTGTATTTTTCCCCATAACACTAATCACCCTAACATAGTCTATAATTTACAGATGTATTATTATTATTTATTATCTGTCTTACTTTCTAAAATATGAACTTTATGAGAATGAGAAGTTTGTTTGCTTTCATTGATGTATCTCAAGTACTTAGAACAGTGTCTGACATATATAAAATTCTCAGTTACTAAATAAGTGAATTTCAACCTAAACCTGAATCTCTCTTTTTTTGTGGTGGGGTACCAGGGATTGAACTCAAGGGCACTTAACAACTGAGCCACATCCCCAGCCCTGTTTTGTATTTTATTTAGAGAGAGTCTCACTGAGTTGCTTAGTGCCTTGCTATTGCTGAGACTGACTTTGAACTTGCAATTCTCCTGTCTTAGCCTCCCAAGTCATTGGGATTACAGCTGTGTGCCACCATGCCCAGCTCTGAATAATCTCTTCTGTATTAGAGTTCTGCAAACCACCCATATGGTATATGCTTGTGTGTGTGTGTGTGTGTGTGTGCGCGCGCGCGTGTGTGTTGTAGAGACAGAAAGACTGGGGAGGAAGATTGAGAGAGAAACATACTTTAGGGAATTGGCTTACACAACTGTGGAGGTTGACAAGTCCAAAATCTGCAGGGTGGGCCAGCAGGTGATGTTTCAGGTCAAGTTCAAAGGCAGTCTGCTGGCAGAGTTTTCCTTGGGGGAAGCCAGTTTTCTTCTTAAAGTCTTCAACCCTCTGGTCCATACACATTATGGAGAATAATCCACTGTGTTCAAAGTCTACTAATCCAAGTATGAATTTCATCCAAAAAAAAAAAAAAAAACATTCACCACTATATCCAGAAGTGTTTGACAAGATATCTGGTTACCATAGTTCAGTCAAGTTGAACTATCATATCTTCCCTCTGTGTTCATTTTCTCAGTGAGCAATATAATTTTCAACTCACTCATTCTCAGTACCTTTCATTTTCTCCAATCTAATTATTTTTCCAAGTTCATCCATCTTATCTACTAATTGCATTGATGGCTCAAGTGTGTGAGTTTTCTTCCCCAATTCCTGAAATATTTCTTTGCTCATCATTCTCCTTGCCATTTTAGGAATTCACACTTGTATCCTTTCCTTCCTAGACCATTTTAAGTTTCTGAATGATCTCCCTGCTTCTGAATCACCACCCTTTGCAGAGAAAAAATACTTTAAAAAAAACGCATAATTTTTGCTTTTTTTAGCTGAACTCTTTTCAAGAATTGCTAATGTCTACAGGATAAAAGCCAAAATTTATAGCTTAATATATGAAGTTTCTTACAAAGAGAAATGTTCTCACCTGACTTTTTCAAACTCATCTCTTGCTCCTTTGAAAGGCAAAGAAATATTTCCCAGATCCCTAGTCAATAGTAAGGAACTGTTGCCCAGCTGCTGGGAGCAGTCACCTCTCTGGACATTTGCCTCAGCTTCAGGGACCCTCTTGCCTAACGACATACCCTTCCAAGGTAGCCTCATCTGATGAATAATTGCATTGGAGTATAAAAACTTACCTTTTCAGCCCAAAGCATCATCATGGGCAAATCTTTGGTCTTTGTCTTCTCCTCTATCCAATCCTCATCATCAAATCTTGATGCTTAATAAATATCCTACATGCAAAACTTGATTGCTTCTTCTGCTTCCTAAGATTGCAACCTACAAGTGTTTCATCTCTATCTATAAATCATGTGTTCCAGATTCCAGAATCTGACACCCTGTGGGCTCGTGGTTCCCATGTTTTTAAACACACATTTTGATCTGCTTGATCAGCTCAACCTACTTCCTTTTGAAAACATATTCTTTTTAAGGATGAGTTCACTGCTGCCTGCCACCAGCAGCCTTCTTTGGCTTCTTTTTTTAAAATCTTTTATTAGTTGTCAATCAACTTTATTTTATTTATTCATATGCGATGCAGAGAATTGAATCCAGTGCCTCATACATACAGAGCTAGGCAAGCGCTCTACCACTGAGCCCCAGCCCCAGCCCTCCTTGGCTCCTCTGAGCTCAGTTATACTCTCCTTTGTATTCCAGTGACTCTTGGTTTATATTTTATCACCTAATAGAATATACTGGATTAGTCAAGACTCTTTCGATTGAAGAAGACAGAAACTTAGTTCTGACTGAAACAAAATGGGACTCCATGGGCCTTAGGTGCCTGAAATGTCATGGATGGGGCTGATTCCAGGGATGGTGGACAGCAAGGGCTCAAAACAGTGTCATCAGGGTGCTATATTGCTTTCCATATATAAAACAAGTTTTCTCCATGTGAGTACAAAATGCCTGCCTAGCCAAAGACTCACTTCATGCCAGCTTGCTTTCTCAGTGGAAAGAACACGATTTTTCATTCAATAATTTTTACGCAAAAGCTCCAGGGAAGGCTCCAGCTTGTGTCACTTACTCATCCTTCCACAAATTGCTATGACCAAGTCATGAGGGAGGTGATTTTCCAGGACTGGAGAGCAGGGACAGCTCAAACCAAACCACAACGCAATAGGGTAGCAGGAGAGGAAGGGGAGGCTCCTAGGTAGGTAAAAAGACACGTGTTTGCTAACACAGTGTGATATTGGGTGAAAAGTGAGGGACACAATTCTATTGGGCTGTCCTCAAGATTCTGGGCTTTTAAGTCATTTATATCCATTGATATATAAGACAGATTTCAAGTGGCTTGAAATGAAACTCAGGGAGAAACACTTGTAGTTAATCAGGCAGAATACTACGGAGAAAATTGATGGTACCCCTGGGTAGTGAGAACAAGACACATGTTCCCCTTGAGAGAATGTGATTTCCATCTTGCAAAGCTCTGCTGAATAAAAACAAAGAGGAAAATAATTAGTTTTAAATATATAAATCACTACACATTGGGCCTCCCCTTGATTCAGTGACAAAGAAGTATAATATATAAGTACACAGAAGAGCAAATAGGAGAAATAGTGAAAGAACAGAAGTAAAACTAGAGAAGGCATGAAAGAAAATTATGAAGGATTTAACTGCTAAAAGCAAGGACCACCCAATCATAATTACCTGACAATCATTGGGCCATACATTAACTAGCATATTAATTAGTATACTGTCATATATATGTATATGGATACATATACATATAAAATAATAAAAGAGAAAATAAAATACTAGGAAGGCAGGATCAAACCACTATTTAATAATATAAAACTCAATTCACTGGCATGGTGAACCACCAATTTGATTCAGAGTCTACTAGAATCCTAAAAGAATAGCAAAATACAACGTTTAGCATCCAGTTATTCAGAAAAAGCACACGCATGTGTGACACTATCACAACAATGAATCACCGTATTATCAGAAAGAGCTGAGTGCTATAATAGTCAATGTCCTAAGTGACAGCATCTTTTAACACTCCCCGAGATAGCAAACTGGTTGCCTGCAGCCCCAGGCCTGCTCCACACAAGATAAGCAGATGACATCACATGGAAACTGAAATCCATGTAAGTAATTGATGATGATAGAGAATGTTGGTGGATGCACTTGGTCTAAACCAATTTTTTTTTTTTTTTAAGACACTAGCATTGTTTGGGAATTTGGAGACCTTGGCCTAAGACCATGCAGAGGGTGTTAATTATTTCCCCAACACCTCTCAGTGTGAAGGTTGAATAGCTTTCATTTTCTTTTTTCTGAGACTATGCTTGATCCAACTAGTCAGAGCATCACACAGAGCTGTGGTGTCTATCTTCCCACTACATAGAATCTCGGCTTCATAACTTCAAGCTTCCCTCTCTGGTATAACGCTAAATCATTTAGTCAAAAACATTTTCAAATAACCTCTCCAAACTAAAAAAAAAAAAAAAAAAAAAAAAAAAAAAGACTCTTTAAAGAGACCACTTTTTCTTTGTGTAACAGTTTTTTAATAATCTTTAAGAGAAGGAAAGTAGCATCAAACATGGTTATGAATATTTTGCCATTGTAACTTCAGCAGCTTCTAAGCAGGAAAGTAAGAAACTACAAGAGCAATCAGGGAAGGTACAACTACTTAAAGAATTGCATCTCTATCCTGCTTCGGCTTCAGAATATCCTGGAGAGTTTTAAAACTATCTATGTCTAGGCTCCTCCCCAGAGGAATTACATCAAAATCTCTGGGAATAGGAACCAGGCTTTTGTACTTGCTGAAAGTTTCCAGATCCTTCTGCAGTGAAGTCAGGAATGAAAATAACTAGCACAAAGCATGTGCTGAAGCACAATGCCACTCCACGTGACCTCATAGAAATAGCTGGGAAACCCCTGCGCTGGAAGATCTCCTGCCCTTGAAGACACCTGGAGTCTGTGAAGGAGGGAGAAAATTGCGGCAATCAGACAAGGTGACTGCAAGCTTGCAGAACAGGAAAAAACCTATGTTCTGGCTATCTTTGCATGATATGTATAGTCATTAGATGTTAGGTTCAAAGACAGGAGCCCTGGATTCTGTTCAACAACCAGCACTTACTAAGTGCTTATGGTGCCAGACTCTGCATTGTACTACCTATCATCTTATTATTAAATTTCTTACCATCTTTAGGAATTGAGTTCTGTGGCAGAATTTTCAACTTATTTAACAAGTTCTTCTTTAGAAAGAACTTTACAGTTTGCTGTGATTATCTTCCTTCTTACTCTTGGAGGATTCAATTATTTCTCTTACCAAAAGGAAGTGTTAGAAAGTGATAGGTTTTTAAAAAATATCTTGTTAGCAAAATTAAAATCTGGAGATCTTTTATTGGTGCTCCCAATGGGAAAAAAATAGTTTTAGTGGTCTAAAAAATCTATAAGTCTGGCAACCACTCATTTGGAAAATAATTAATGTCTGTATTTGATGACTAGCTTAAGGAACACTAATCCAAATTACTCCTCCACAACCAGTGTTTGCAAAATATTGTTGTTTTAAAAATGTGAAATGTCAGATGCCTTTATTTTTTTTCCATCATGGCTTATAGAATAAGTCCAGTTAAGATTTCTCCTAAAATGTTTTAACTACAATTTTATTTTTCTTAATTTTTTTTAAATTATTTTTAAAAATCATTTCTTTAAATAAGAGCACTGGAGCTTACTGAAAAAATAGTCTTACCTAGTACTGCTAATTGCAAATCTAATTTGTCTGCACAAAAGCTTTGCTTCTTAGAACTAAAGTAACTAAAAAAAAAAAAATTAAACATTTGCATTGGAAATCTCTGGTTTCTTGACTGAAAATTCTGTATTGAATTGTTAGTCTTCATTCTGTTTCATGGACGATCACTTGGAGACATAATGATAATTTGGTTAATTGGGGCAAATATTCTAGCCATGTGATTGGAGTCTTGTATGAGGTAATCATCAAAGTGCCTATAGAATACACCAGTCTATTGTGGGAGAATTTAGTATGTGTGCATTTATGTGTGTATATAATTGTTTTTATTACTTTATCCATATTCTTTTCTCTAAGCAGGCCTATCTTAGATCCAGAATGGAGGCTCCCAAAGACCTTAGAAGATACAGTATTTCCAAGATATGACTTTTTCCTAATCCTTTCTATTCTGCCTGCCTGCCAGTCTTGCCTATATAAGTAAGCTGAAGAATTAAGGGTCCAGTTAATTCAATACATAGAAACAGAAATAACTCCCAAACTCCACAGCTTAAAAATGGAAACATCAGAGTGAAGTTTATGAGATAAAAACATTTTTTGTTCATAATCAGAGCAGTGCCTGGCTCAGAGTAGGTGCTTCACATAGTTCAGAGACTGCCTGAGCCAGGCTCTGGATTTGACAGGTGTACAATGTCTTTTCAGTGTTTGTTTTCTTACAGCAACATTATGAACATACTCCAGTCTAGTATTTTCTACTGTCCATTTCTTTGTCTGATGAACCAATTATCAGGGTTTTCCATATTTTCTTAGGTGGAAGAATTGTAGAAATAAAAGTTTAAAAAGGAACCAGCAATTCTTACCAAAAAGCAGAAATTCTGACTGAGTTCATACAAATGCCCAAAGAGTCCAGTCTATCAAAGAATATAAAGCTAAAAATCTATTTTTATCAAATCCTGGGTCTCCTGGTTTCTAGTAAGTACAGAGAAAGTCTGGATCTTAAAGTCTGTCCCTCAGCTTATAAATTATAAAGTTATTTTATTATTTGGGTAACTAGATGAATAAATCAAAGTTTGTGTTTTGAGGGTCAATCTGATTAGTATCAGTGAAATTTACTGGCAAGCTCAAAGATTCATATGTACATATTTTGAAATGTATCATATATACATATTTTGAAAGTCTGGTTTCCAAAAATTAGTTGCAATTTGTTCTCTCTGAATTACAAATTTATTCATCTACAAATAATAATACCTACTGTTCAGGGTCACTGTAAGGATTATTTGAGTTATTGATATGCAATATTCTGTTATAGTAAGAGCACTCAGAATTAGTTTACTTTCCACTTTTTCTTGTCAATGACCTCTTGATCACAAATACTTCATTGTAACAAGAACACCATGACCTATTTCAATGAAAAAGAAGCAATGATTATGAGGAAGAGCTTGGATGAAGCATTTAGTATGCTTAAAACGGTAAAATGCAAAATGATTTATATTTTTATTATTGTCTCTCCCATATTTGTCTCAGCAATAGAACAAAAGTGGCACTTGACATTTATAGAAGGAATGAATGACCAATGAGGAGAAAGTATGAATTGAGGGTTAATTGACCCGGATCTTAGTCCTGACTTTGCCACTAACTGGTTATGTGACCTTGGTGATACATACAACCTTGCTGGTTATCAATTTATCTACTTATTAAGTGAGGGGTTGATTCATGAATAAGTGTCTGATTATAAGATTCTGTTACTATAACCATCAATAGGTATCTGTCCATGTTTTGTCAAAGACACAAAATAAACAAATAACAATAAACATGATACATATGAGAAAAGCTTTTTCTCCTGTGGCTAAATTAGTGAATCAATTACAGAGTTCTAAGCTTCAAAATAATTGAAAAAAACAAAACAAAACAAAACACTGTGTTTCCTTAAAAGTTGATTATTTGTGAAGGTAATCATTAAATCTATTTTCTATTTTGTCAGTTGGTTCCTGAGTATATTTCAGATAATTCTGATCCGTCTAATAACCTAAGTCAGAAACTACATGGGGATACAAGTGGATATTGATTTATCCAGCCATACCATCCACCAGAGAAAATTCCTGAGGGTACAACATGGTGATGATAATAAAATCACTAATACCTTCATGAATTAAAAAGATAAAATTTGAATTATTCTCCTAACTGATCTAATTTAACAATAAATAATTCAAGTTAAAAAAAACCTGTGAGCATACCCTCTAGACATTGTTTTTTTCTTCTTCTTCTTTTTCTACTTCAGAACTCTATGCAATGAAGCCTGCCTGAGTACAGATTCTGAATTTGCTTTCCAGAGAAGAATAGAAAAGAAGCTATTTTCTGCTCTAAGTTGACCTCCTCCTGGAACAAAACATCAGTAACAATGCTCCCCAAAGGCAGAAGAGCATCAGTTTTCAATGACTATTTCAATGTCTGACACTGTGCTCATTATCTGACTAATAAAACTAATTTCGTTGCTGCCATTGAGAAGAGATAATGTAGGGCCTTGAAACATAATAACTGATCCTAAATCCAAATGTGTTTTATATCCAGAACAGCTGTGACCCTCTTGGCTATCTCTGAGATGTATGAATTTGGAATGTCTATTTTTTTACATAACATATTGAAATTTTCATCTCAAAAAATAACAATTTATAAATATGCCTCATATCCTTGGTGGAAGAGCATACAATTATTCAAGTTACATATAAATAATGTGACTGGTACTAAACCATTCACACCCCTTCATCTAGTCTCCGTTTGACCCATGGTGGTTGACTGGAAATCAGCCAACCTGCTGAATGGTCTTTGATCAAGGAAAGGAGGTTTTTTTTTTTTTTTTGTGACTTGATTCAGTTTTGAGTTTTATTTGTTCTTAGCAACCAAATGGCTGTATATACCACTTCAACATGTGATTAGAAATTAAACACACAGTTATAGACATCCCTAGTTATTTTCCTGAGTTATCATATTTTATAACATCATGGTGAATCTTAAAGACTGAAAAGAAATATGTTCAGCTGTTTATTTAATGATAAAAATACCCTTTGTCAAATGAGAATTTTAAGAGAAGAGGAACATACAATTCCATATATTGAATGAGTTAGTTAAGTGGAAAAAACAAAATTCCAGGCATCTGAATCATAAAACTACAAATCTATCTGCACCTTCTTTTCCTTCTTCTCTCTTTTCTGCCCACCTTCCTTCATCCTTTCTTCCTATTTCAAATCTACATAACTAAATATTTTTCCTGCCCTTTGCTACTCCTGAGGATATATTTTTAGAAGTGAAATTACTGGGTCACAGAAAACACACCAATGTTTTTGAAATTTCTAATCATTGATTTTACTAGGTTGGTTGGCAGCAACTGTGGCTTATCAGTCATGAAACCCAAACATAGAAAGCCAGAATCCTTTTTCTGTGAAGTCTATATCAATAAAAAACAAATTAACTACTGAGAATTATTTGAGGTCTAGCATAGTCAAGGCATTGTGGAAATGCAAATGGTCCTGAACAAATTTTGATTCTTCTAGTTGAGACCAACTGAGAATATCTCAATTGAAAACTTTTAGCATGGTATGGCTTAGGCAAATCAATACCCCACTTTCAGTCCAGTGGATTTTCTGACCTAGATTTTTTAATACAATCAAAACTTCTTGAAATATGCTTCAGAACTAATGGAAAAAAATTTAAAAATAGAATTGATGACCACCTTTGTGAAGAATAGACATAGACAAAAATCGGTGCAAGGGATTTGCCCCTACCCTCTCAATCATACAACTCAGGATAGAGTGATGCTTGTTTGCTTGAGGTAGTAAAAGTTCAGGTTAGTTTTTAGGTATTATAACAACAGTTAAGAAGGAAATCTTAGAGCCATTAACCCTGTCTGTGACTACCTCTATAACCCAGCAGAGCAGAGCACTCCCACCTGAACTGATCACTGCACACCACTTCTCCTCTGGTGTGGAGGTTCTACTGGAAGGGAATCATTCCAAAGCCCTAGCTAGAAGGCTTGCCTCAGTTTTTCCCTCTCTTCTATGTATTTGCTGCAAAAACTTTTACTATTATTCTTCTATGAACATAACCTACTATCTTCCCAACCTTCATTTTTCAGTTTACTTAATAATTACCAAGATAAAAATATTAGGTAATCAGGGCCTACCACATGTAATAAAATATCACATTTACTACATATATGCAGAAAAAAAAAAACTCAGTGAAGGTTGTAATCATCCTGGAAAGCTCGAATAAATGTATGAGTCTGTCTAGAGTCTGGCCCAGAGACAACTCTTAAGAACAATCAAACTTTTAAAAACAATGAAAGTAAGTGTGGATGTTACTGAAAGTAGGTAGCACAGGAGCACTGTACACTTAGCAAATTTAGCTTCCACCCACATTTGCCTGAGGAATGAGGAGCTATAGTTAAATGGTATATATAAGAATACTCTCATTAATTTAAATGAATAATCATTCTAAATTAATTTAATTAATTTAAATTTAATTTTAGTTAACAAATTAATTGGAAACTCATGCAAAATTTGATTTGTTGTTTAATGTATATGCAAAGTGTAGCAATTTTGCCAAAAGATTGAATGAAGCCAGTTTAACCAATAAACATAAT